>JAQIXJ010000247.1:0-43396 GCA_034700185.1 Phthiracarus laevigatus
ACGCCCTTGACGTTTTTATATGAATTATGAAGATGTACGTTAAATTTTCTATGTTGTAACCGGCATCTATGTTATATACATTCAAAAACGTTTCCTTAAGTTTAATTTATTCAATTCAAATTATTTGTCAAATAATTTAAAGGTTTGTAAAATAAAAGTGCTTAAGCTTTTATTTAATCAAACTATAAATAGTATAGTTGCTTCAGTTAAATAATTCAAATAAAAATAAGTTTTCCTATTTGTCGTCTTTTCTTAGAATAACTTTGAATTGTAAATAAAAATAATTTAGTTCTATATAATTATTTGTATTTAGTTTGGCTCCAAAGGAATAACATTAAAAATATTTTTATTCCTTGTGAAACAAAATTATTTTATAAAAATGTTAACAGTGCTATAAAAAAGATTAAATCAATTTCATATTTTGTTTTATATTGAGATTTCATTTTGAATATAGTTAAAGTTTACAAACTTTAATCTAAGATTTTGTTATATGTTTTCGTTTCAATTTTATGAAACTTTTGTTTAATTTAATTTCAAATTGATTTTATTTTCACTTTGAGAGTTAACTTTTAATTTAAACTTTTTAATTAACATATAAAAATATCTTTATTTAATAGACTTGTTTCACTTTTTGAAAGTTAAAGCAAAACTTTAATTTTTTTTGACTTTTGCTTTAGCTAGAAGTAAAAGTAAAATACTATTAATATGGAAAAAACTGTTAAAAGCGAAAGTAAAAAACAAGCTTAATAAATAAATTCTTAAAAGCGAAAGCAAAATACAAGTGAATTGCAAAATTTTCTTAAAAGTAAAAGCAAAATCCAATTGAAATCAATATTGCAAAAAGTAAAAGCAAAAAACAAATTATTTGACTTTTACTTTTAAAAATTGTATTAAAAAACGAAATAAAAAAGCAAAAGTAAAATAATTATTTTAATTTCACTTTTGCTTGAAGCTAAAGTAAAATACAAGCAAAATTAAAAATTTTAAATAAAGAAAAAGCAAAATACAAGCAAAATTAAAATTTCTCTTTAAAAGTAAAAGTAAAATACAAGTAAAATTAAAAATAAAACAAAAAGAAAAAGCAAAAGACAATCTATATCAAAATAAAACTCAAAAGCAAAAGTAAAAGAAAAGCAAAACTAAAATTTGAAAGTTAAACAACACTACTGAAATGTAAGTAATATTGAAATAACTAGTTGCATCGAATATATTTGTCATTAGATTAAAGACTAATCAACTGATTATATAAAGTATAAAGCAAGAAAATGAGTGATACGAAATCTCTATACATCGATCATTTGGAACATATGTCAATAAAAGTTAATTTGGGGTTTAATTAACTCATAAGTCCACTAAATGTAAAGTTTTTCAACAATTTCTAACATTTAACGCATAACTGACTGAATACATACCCTTTCAAAGCAAATTCCCGAAATTGTTCTTCTTTTTGAAAAACTTTCTGCAGTATCACTCTTTCCTCTTCGGTTAGATGTGCAGTTAATTGATCGGTGGACAGCGAAGAGCAAGAAAGTGGTTGACTGGTGAGCGATGCCATCATCCGACTGGAATGTGTGGCCATTTTTTGCTTCAGCTTATTAATAAGTGGTCCGCGATTAGCGGAACCACTGCTATTGTAATTGTTTGATGTGTTGGATGACGATGAGGTCACCGACATATTTGCTGGCGATGGCGACGACATAGCGCTTTGAGACGGTGTCGATGCCGGCGAACAGTATTGCCCGCTTTCTGGAAGCGTGTTCTTATTCACAATCTAGTTTAAACAAAAAATAGACGACAGCAGTTATTAAATTTTATAATCTTTTTAAAACTTTTGTGTAATAATATATTTAATACTGTTTTCTTGTTTTAATAGAAAGAAAATGTTTTTAAACTTTTTTAGCTTACTTTATAAAAGTCAGCTATTGGATTTTGGATTCGTGTTAGTCTGTTAGGATATAAACCGTTTTTGAAGGATAGGGAAATTGCATTAAAAAACTAAAATTAAATAATAATTGTCCAAACTCTGGCAAAAATGGACAAAATTAGGGTAAAATTTGGCTTAAATAGGGGCAATGAATAGCTCAAATTGTGTCAAAAATGACTCAAAAATAGGCAAAAATTGTCAAAACTGACATAAAAGCGGGTCATAAATGGTTAATATCGGGGCAAATATGAGTAAATTTTGGTGTCACGCGTCTTACCAATTAAACTAAAACACGTTGTGACACACGTCTAATTGTGTCTATGAGAACAGTTTTGATGTTAACTCGTCGACAGCTAAACTAAGAATAAATTAAAATATCCTAAATACTCACTGAACTACTATTTATAACAATGTTGTAAAGTACATAAACATTTTTAGTGAAACAATAATTAAACGTTTTGTTTGTTTGTTTAAAAATAAAATTACAAAAATGTTAATCAATAATATAATATATTTTTTTGGCTTAAAGGGAATGCAGATATTTATAATTCACTTAACTAATGCACATATCTATTCACTTAAAAAATATTTGAATCAAAGTGAGCGCATTACAAATGTTCATTCTTGTTGTTTGTTTACTAATTATTGTATCTTTATTTTTTTTGAAATATTCTTTAGACCAAATAAGTTAAAAAGGCTTTACTCAATCGCAAACAAACAATTTAAAATAATTTCCTGTTTCTTACCAGCGAAAAGCGATTATTAAATTTATTTATAAAATAGTGGTTAACTGTTTGGGAAAGTTTTCTATTTGTGGTTCTCTCTGTTTTGAGCGTTTTAAAACTCTCATCACGTTTTCCTTTAACAGACACTTCGACTTTCGTATTAAATTTATTGAACTCGAAATAATTCCTTAATTAGATTTTGAGCACACATTACTTATTTTTCTTTTATTTGACACGTTATGAATAATAGAAATTTTTGTTGCTTTATGGTACAACAAAAGCAGCAAAATAGAAAAAAAACGTTTCAATTTTGGTGTCGGAAATGATATGTTTATTATTTATTTTACCGCATGAGAAATTATATTACAATTTTTACAAGTGTTTTTCGTATTTATGGGACCAATTTTGATAGAGAATTACGCGTTCAAAAAAATACTAATAACTATCGGTAATAATCCAAAAAATTATTTTCTCTTTGATTGAATTACTTTTGCAGTACAACGCTCTGCTTCTTCTTCTTATATATTCTACTAATGGTATTTCATTTAAAATGAAGAGAGAGAGAGAGAGAGAGAGAGAGAGAGAGAGAGAGAGGGGAGAAAAAATTAGGTCAAAGTCATAAAACATATGAAAAGAAAATGATGTAGGAGTGCATCATCAGTGCATTCTATAGAAGATACGCACTCAACAATCTTTTTTTTATTTGGATAGTAGTATTGAAAAAGAGTACAGTATTACTAGTCCTCGTACATACGCCAACAGTTATCTTGTTACTCAAAATATATATAAACTTAGGGCCGGTATAAATATATAAGCACTTGTATATACACGGTTCACGTCGGAGAGGTAATAGCTTATTCTTGTCACTCTAGTTATATATTGACTTTTTTGCATTTCATTTGCCGGCAACACATGCCGTTTAATTATATAAATGTGTGTGCATTGTAAAGAAGTGTCCTTTAAGGATCTATAGATTTGCCACTACTTTTGGCTCGCGGATAATAATAATGGACTCGCAAATGAAAATTCTGCCGATTCCTCGTAGCATTATTATATATTTTCAATTTGTTTGCCATCCCATTGCGAAACGGATTATTTATTTAGATCTTAACTAGTGTGGCAAAAAAAATCTTGCAATAATGACACACATACACACACAATCGAGAGTAAAAATTATTTTATTTCGTTGATGATTTCGTTCTACTCGTTTCTGCGGCTTTCGATAATGAGGGCTAAATCAATATTTCGTAACCGTACGCATATATTTGTTTGTAAATTTTTATTTATTCAATAGATTTTTATTTCGTTTATGTCTGCGGAAAACATATATATATGAAATCTATGCATGAAAGTAGTGTACTCTCCACTTGATTGTGTAAGTAATTCGAGTAAAAAGATTTTTTTACTATTTTTGCTTTCATTTTTTTCATAAAAAACAAATTTAATTTATTTAGTTTTAATAAATTCAAAAAAGTACTGTATATGTACTGTATTTACGCAATCATCATATATGCAGCGTATTGCGTAAACTATATAATATTTCCAATAAATGTTTATTTAAATCATCTGCACAGCACACAAACGCAGATATACATAAAATAAGAAGCACTTTTCGAAAACATGATGAATAAAATGGGGACAAAAAATATTTTTTGATGATTGCCGCAAATTTAAGTAAAATTTATTTTACCGCAAAGTTTAGTTTATAACTTTATTAGCGCTAACTTTCTATGTAAATATGCGTGTTTTAGATTTTTATAGAAAATATTTTTTTCGCTGCTTTATGGTTAACTTTTATTAAAAATCATAGAATATCAATTTTTTGCGAAAGTGTAAATAAAATTTAAAAAATTGCGTTTTTTACACAATATTATGTTTAAAAAATAACTTTTATATAATAACTAATTACTCACTTTTGAAAATTATAAAATTAACTCATATTTGAGATCATATCTTTGATGAGTAATCTAAGTGTATTAATATTCTACCATACAAATCATTTTTTAAATAAAAATGTACTGAATCTCTCTATTATTTTTCATTTTATTATATCCTTGACTTAGAAAAACACAAATATAAATTATATGTTAATGCCAGCATATTCATAACAAAATCTATATGACGTTAATTATACTTTGCTGTCATAAGATAAATGAAAAGACGTTTTTGCAACTTCAAACGCATTTCTAGCATATTGTTACCTTTTTATTAATAATCATATAAATGATAATATTATATAATTTGAATCATAAATATTAAATTGCACTTATAAATATGTGTGCTTTTCACTCTAAGGACCACTCTTTAAAGTAGTTATTGCATTTTTACTTTTAATAAATCAATATTAGTATTGATTAAGATAGAATAAATAGTATTACATTAAGAAACCAGAACAAAACGAACACCTATTAATCTTGATTAGTGTTTAATGACTGATGTAAGATCACTGTAGTTTAAACAGACTAAAATTTCGGGATCCTATCACTCAATAGAGTTCAAAGCTCAAATATTAGATAGAACTTTAATTTATAGCGTTTACTTCAGAATAGAAAAATCAAACTTAAAATGTAATGTGTCGTCAGGTTTGTCCAGAAAATTGTTGGTGGCCTCACAAATGGCAGCGTTGAAAGCATCGGATCAGTGGGAGTAATGAGCAACAAAAATCGGTGAAAGGGTATCCATTTGATTTGCATTTATGCAAGACAAAAGTGAGATTCGAATTGAAGGGTAGTTCTATTGGGATTTACAATTTCATAAATACAATTTAGACATATTTTTTTGCTGTTGAAAAACTGAGTATTTAAAAACACGTAAAATTAGAATTTTTTCGTATAAAAACAATAATAGATTTGCAATTATTAAATATAAAATTTGTTTGTTCGTTTCATTTATTCACTAAAATTGCATTTTATCACGATTTTTTTTGTTATTTATAACAATTTTTTATTTTCGCACATTTTTTTGCCCGAAATTTGCGTTGCAAACAAATTTTCATTACAATAAAATCGTTCATCAACGGCATAATTAAGTAATTTAAATAATTGAGCGCATTTTATTGCAAATGTTATAATTAAAATTATTAGTATGAAATTTTTTCGAGAAAAAATATTATACCATTTAAGCCGTAAAAAATTTTACTGCAAGCGTGTGGCACTAATGATCCCAATTATTTCTGTCCTCCAAATGGTAGCACATTCGGTAGCAAATTGAAAAGTGTGCACCAAAATTTAACAATCATAAACAAATATCAACGAAACCAAAGCAAAATTTAATAATTAAATGTTTAAAAGACTATGTGAACGAGAGAAAGAGAGTTGTATGCAATACTATAGCGTTTTATAGTACAAGTATAACGTATTAGCAATTATTTTGTTACCATTCATTGATAAAAGGGAAACAAATAGTTTGCGACAGAGCAGCAGTGGTAACAGCAGCGCTAGTATGCGGCCAAACATCATATAATCGAATATGACGTTGGAAACGATAAACAATTAGCTCAGTTATCAATAAAATGTCAATATTACTTTGCGCATATTATAGCTAACTTTACTGAATCTTTAATCATATGAAAATGAATCGTTACTTTCTAACTCGAATTAATACATGTTAGAATTTAAATATAGTTAGCTAACAATAAATCGTTGGGAACAAGTGACGAGCAATAATATATATTACGCCAACAGTAATACATTTAGCTTAATATTTCCCAAAGAGAAAAATTAGTTGCTATGATTAAAATTGTCAGGAGACTCACCTTCAGTTTTTGTTAAATATAATATATAGATAGCAACACAAATCATTACACTTACGAGTCAACATTTCAGTATAAGCCGTACAGTGTATGCCAGTTTTGTGTGTGTGTGCGTATAACTTGTATGCGTTCACATAATACCTACGTTCATCTGTGTGTGTGATTTCTATTGAAGAATTGTCGCAACATTTTTGTTATATACAGAATTTAAGAATTTGTGTGGTTTCTATGTACGTGTGTATGTGTGTGTGTATACGTATGTGTATAAGAAAAAGGTATATGTGTGTAATTAAATATTGGTCTCATTCTCGACACAATAAGAAAGAGAATTTCCTGCCTTACAATTAAACTTTTTTTTCAGTTGTTGATACTTTTGTGTGTGAAAGATGAATAAGTCGAAAAGAAACGAAAACGATTTGAGAGGGGATGGGAAACATTCTTTGCCAGAATCGATGAGTGTGTGAGATTAAGAGGAATGAGTATGTGTTTGTGTGTGAGTGAATGTGTGTGAGAGAGAGAGACCTTACCTTTTTCATAAATGACATGACGCTGTTGGAAATCTGTCCACGATTTCTAGCCGACTGTGGAGACGAAGGATCCATACGAATAATTTAATCGAACTAATTTCTAAACTTGTCCGTGTAAACCTAAAAATGATAAATTAATGTTTATAAAATTTTTATTAGAGATTTAAAAAATGTTTTAATTTCAAATAAAAATCTGGTATCATTAAAAATTATAATTTATTAATACAGACATATCTCTTTATCCATATAAAAAAACATAAATATAAATGTATTTATTAAATTTAAATAATAAGTGAATACAAATGGTTGCATTTGCGTCACATCTGTATTTAAATAAAATATATAAAATCTTATATTATTATTAAAATTCTAATAATTAAAAAAATATGAAAACATATATGACCAAGAGATTGTTTAAAAAACTAATTATTATAAAATACTGTTATAATCCAATTAAACATTGGGCGTTGAAACAATAAATAATTCAGACGCCCTGAAATAAATTTTACACCAAAAATGAAGCAAATTTATGACAAATTTTATTGGAAAATTAAATGACAACATATTTCATTTAATATTAGATATTTATGTCTTGGAAAAAAATTTATTTCATTCTACCATTAAGTTTGGAGCGCAAATATAACTACGTATTATTCATTTTTTTGTTCGTTATAGTTTTGACAGTCAAATTTTTCTAATCAGAAAATTTAACGCAAAAGTGCGGTAGAATAAAAAAAATTCATTTAATTTAAATTAATGGCACTCAAATGAAATAAGAACATTTCAATTCAACATCCTTTTATTAACAATCTTTTTTCTGTGATTTAGTTTATTAACATTTTTTATGAATTATTTGGCGAAAGCAAAGCACATTCAAAAACAAAATTTTATATTTCGACTCTAATATTATTATATAATCTACTTAGTATTGATTAAATTTAAAGCAACAACATGAAAAGCGAAAGGTTTAATTAGGAAGGTATGAACCAATGGAAATCGAACTTAATTTGTATAATGCTGCCTTAAATTTTTAGATTTTGATTTCTTAATAGCCCCTTGAGGATATTAATTTGCGCTACTCTGGCAATAATTTTAATTTCGTAGCTCTAAACTTCATTACACGTAAAACGTAATCTTGACGATAGTAATTCCCGTGATAAATAAAATGGCAGAGAATTCACATCAAAATTCGGCGAAGAGTTGGTTCAGAGTTTTAGCTTAAAAATAGCTCTTATGCATATTAATTTTATGTAATTTTTGGTTTTAGTTAAATTTTTTAAAACGGAAAATTTTCCGCCATTTTTTAAAAGTACTAACAAATTTCATGAAATGATTTTGACCTTCAAATCGACTAAACGTAAATTATTTAATATTGGCATTGGCATTACAGATGTTAGTTTCATAATTCCATTCGGGGAATTAAGTTTTTATCTCTAGCAACCAGAAATAATTTATAGATTGCATTTGTACCTTAATCATAATTAATTCATTGAAAACATAATTATAGCTAAATTAATGATTTAATCTGTAGAAAGAAAAGGCGAAATTGATTTGAACTGTACAACAAAAGTTATTCCTCAACACAATTCGGTTAATTTTTTATATCACTATATTTTTCGAATCTTATTGTTTCAATTGTTTACATTGTTTGAGCATTGTTTTTCGTATTTAAAAGCTTGATTGTGGATTTAATTTTATTAGTTAGACATTTAGACATTTTTAGATTTCAAAATTTGGACAAAGTTTAATTAAGCATTAAAATTTCTTTTAATTATAAATTAAGATTGCTTTCGAACAAAAATATAGTTGAGTGTATTGTAATTAAAATGTAAAAAATCAATAGAAATGGCACAAAATCATTACTGAGCAAAACATCGCTCCTATATAATGATATACAGCATATATTATATCGTATATATACGATAGCAGAACAAGAATGAAATGACAAATGAATTCTTATGAATATTTATATTTATAGGTAATGAAACTTCTTTTCTTCCAAAAATATTAATCTTAAATTATTAATCTCATACATCTGTACCAAAAAAAGTAATAAAAGCGATGCCATAATCAATATGGATATAATGGTAAGTCAGATTCTCGTATTCGATTTCATGTATAATGAGCTAAATTGAAAACGTAAATAATTTGTGTACAGTACTTGCTCTCTACTTCCAAAGCTCTCTCATTAAAATGAATGGAAAGAACCTTTTGATTTTCTCCCGAAAAAAATATTTAGAGAACGAATCAATTCAATCTGCCGTTCGCTGTAAAATTTTATTTTCTTACACGAGTAGTGGTATTGATTTAAATAAAAAAACTTTTTACCCAAAAAGCTCTTTTTTAAAAAAAAAAGCTTTAGGCATATGAAACTTCATAAACACGGAACTACTGGCTGCGAACGTATTATACTGTAGATCAGTATGCATAACAAGTAAAAGTTTAATATAAAGCTTTGGATGTAATATATGTCAGTCTCTTATATTTGTACACACGCTTTATCCTAAATATATTCCGCGTCTTCTTTTTCGCGATTTAATTAAGTATTAAAATTCTCAAAATGTTTTAAGTATATTTACACTTTATATATCAATTACTCTCGCTGTATGTGTATGTGTGTATGCGTTACGCGAATATATCCCCGTAATTCAATTATATTCAACTATTTTGAAAGTTTCGTTTTGAAACTTCATTATGATTTCCTAACACACACCAAATATGATCGAAAATCTCTTTATAACGAGAATATGAAATTAATTAATAAAAGTATATTTTTTTCCACAACATTTACACTTGACGTTATTTACACTTAACGAAAAGCGTGTTATACAGTTTATTAAAGATTAATAAAGATAAATTATAATTTCGGTGAATATTGACTATATAAATATCGTAGTGCTTTATAATAGTTACCAAGGATTATAAGATTTATTGAAAATTTGATACTTTATAGTTTTAGTTTTGTAATGAATTCAACATTTATTGCTGGCGAAACCATCAAATGAAAGACCGAAAATAATAAAAAAGTTAACAAATAATCTCAGTTAAACTAAAAATTCATATCGTTCTTTCCAGACCAATATTTTTGTTATTTGAATACAAAATTTAGATTTTATCAATTACCGTATTTTCCCGGCTATAAGGCGATCCTTATGTAAATATTGAGTATATTTTCTTTAAAAATAAACAAGTGCGCCTTATATATTGGTTGAGCTTAATGCAAATATAAAAACTTACTCAAAACTATCATCAACAGTTTAAATACTACAGTAAAGTATATAATCAATAGAATAAAGAAATAAATTTTTACAAGTTTCTATATTACTTTCATTATATGTCGATTCTAAAACATGATCATTTGATTTAATTATACTAATAGGACCTTAAAACTTGTTTTTTATAGAATTAAGACTTTTTAATACTGTTTATAATGATTATGAGTTATCACAATTTCTGAATTTTTAAGTGAATTTTAATGCGACTTATACACGAGCTGCGATTATGTATGTAAAATTAATCTTTAATGGTTTATTTTATTTTGATGTGCGCATTACACATGGATGCGTCCTATTGTCGGGAAAATACGGTAAATCCTTTTTTGTTAACAAAATAAAAATTCTTTAAAAGTTTTATTAATATTTAGAAACTTGGCCATTAAAATATATGATCCAAATTTTCGACAAGTGTATTTTTATAAAAAATAAAACAAATCTTAATGTAAAACAAGAGCAACACTTTCAACGAGGACTCATTTTAGTGTTACAGTAGCTGTTTGAGATCGATCTATATTTCTTTCATTATCCCTAAAGCTTACGAGTTAATTCAAAAGTATAAATAGAGAGCAAAGTTTAAGTAAACTTCGGACACACAAACATCAGTCTGACGGACATTGAAAAATCAATGAGTTAGACTATCTGTGCATGGAAACGCGTAATTTTTTGGCAAAAAATATTTTTAAAAATAAGGCAACAGTTTGGTTATAATAAATATTCGGTTTAAAAGAACAATAAAAAGATATTGTGTAAATGAAATGCATGTAGGATTAAATATTGGAAAAAACCAAATTATATTTTAGGCATTTACCTCACACAACTTCCTAAGTAAATACCGAGAGAGTAGGAGAAAGTTTGCCTAAAGTTTTTTCTAAAGAACACAACCAGTTATAAAATATTATTTTGTTTTGAATCCAATAGGCACCATCACAATACATACCTCTTGGATATAAACGGTGAATAATTGAAAAGTTTTTACCATGCGGATTAGAGACTAACAAAAATATACCATAAAAGATTTTGACATTTCAATCAGTTATGAGCAGATTTATTAATCTTATTTATCAAAAATTTAACTTTTTTGGATGCAATATGTTCTTCAGTTAAAATAAAGTATCGTAAAAACTTTTACTTAACTAATCTAATTAGAATAAATTTTAACAAATTTAATGATTAATTTAAGACACGCTAATAACGCCAACTCTTATTAAATAATCAAATTACGCGATAAAATAATTATTATGTGAAAAACATAAAATAACAAAACTACAAACAGGGCATACATATATTGCAATGTGAAAAATTATCGCACATTAACAATGAAATTCTAGGCGAATTACTAAATCTAATTGCTCACTAAATGTTATAAAGTGATATAAAGCTCTGTATATACAACATCTCGATTATATTATCCAGACTTTACAGATATTTTTTCTACTCTGGTTTATTGAAACTTTTATCCAACACTTTTGTAATAAGAATTCGTTACTTACAGACTAGTGCATCTTTAAAAAATTCAATTATTTTTGTTTTTTTTTGTGAGGCACAAAAAATAATAAATAAACTGATTTAATATAGAATTTAGATCAAAAATTAAGTTATATATAATATAAAAAACTAAGAAACAAAGTGTTACTAAATACAGTTATATCCCACTTCTATGGATATAATCCAAATAGAAAATTTAATACAAATGCACGAATTTGTGTCATAAAAAGGAAACATATTTGTTGATATTAATTCGGGTATTATTTTAGGATATTCATAAATAATAAAATATTAGTTAATTGAGTTATTAAGCGATATGATGAAGAAAATGTACAAAAAATATCAAAGAAGATTAATCATTAGAATTAATCGAATAAAACATTTAGTTAATTTAAAAACAAGCTCTTAATTTACAAAACATACAAGATTTAGTTTACATTTTGAGGATTTACGTATAACTTGTGGTAGACTTCAAAAAATGTTAAATTAAATTTTTGTAAGCCACATATTTTCAGACGGAAATTTTGTTCACATGCATATATTAGCCAATACATCATAAATTAAGCTTAAAATTTAATATCATCTGACAGCTTATTGATAAAAATTTTCTCTTGAATTTTTTCATATTATTTTGGGCTATTTATACTTTATATTTTTGTTATGGCATCAGTTTTATTAATGAAAAAATAATTAATTTATATCAATAATTTTTTTCGAAAAAGCAATAAATTTCTACTATGAATTGTAAGCCAAAATAAAGCTAAGACAAGCCAACTGGTGGGCTAAAACTTTATCCATTATTAAAATTTTGCTATAAGACATACCCAGTATATTAAACTAGTATATAATCTTAATATATCACCAGTTCGTTCATTACTTTGCAATACAGTAGAGATTTTCGCTTTTCCACTGAAAAAAATTAAACTCTCTTTAGGATTAATTACAGCTATTATTCAAATTAGAAAAAGCACTCTCAAAATAATTACTTCCAAAATAGCAATAGCGTAGAGACAACATTCTTTTCATTCGCACAATTGTCTTACTTTTAGTTGTAAATTTCAATATATTTATATATATATAGTTTAAATATTTTAAAAAGGAATTATCTGATTTTTTTACGATTATTATTTTGAAGCTAAAATTGGGAGTAAATTAATGGGAGTGAAAATAATTGAAATGGAAAATAGGTTTTACTTACAGTTTTGCTACAACACATCCAAAAATCTTAGTTAACTTATATATATATAATATAAAACTAAAAGCTATATATTTGCTTTGCACACACAAATCAAATTATAACATAGGTATTCATATATAAACACAAACAAATGGAAAAGCAAGCGAGCCGTTAGCACACGCACACACAGCTAATGCGTTTTGGTGCTGGCGCTGCACTGATGCAGGTATAGTGAACGGTAAGAGAGAGTGTGTAAGCCAACGAATCCAAAAACAGGCATAGCATCACTGCTATGTGTATGAGTGTGTGTGTGTGTAGTTGCAGTGAACATCACATCATCAACAGTAGTGATATCAATGCATTTCAAGATACAGCATCTCTCTCTCGGTCTCTCTCTCTCTCTCTCTCTCTCTCTCTCCCTCTCGTGGCTCATATCCCCTTACACTCTTGTTCAACTCTCTCGCAATAAGTATGGAATGCGCCATTTAGTGCCGCATAGGTAGACAATTCGGAGGAGTCAACAGAAAATAAGAGAAAATGATGAAAATATTTTCGTCAGAAGTATTATTGGAAAATATTTTCTTTTGTGAATAATATCTGCATATATTTCAATACATATTGTATTTTCAATATTATTACCATTCCGGTCCAGTAATCAAATTGATAAATTGCGACTGATTTACTCAAAAAAATAACAAAATTTTTTAGATTTATATCGAATATACACAAAGTGGTCATAAACTTACTTATTTTTATCGGGAATAGTCTTTTTCTATGCGCATAAGAATTTAAGAATACAAAATTTTAAAACTTTTTAAGTATTAAAATGTTTTTGTTGTTGCTTTTTCCTATTCAATACTATTATTGTTATTATAAATGATTATTACCATTTTTACCCACAAATAGTTATATATGTTTTTTTTGTTGCTCTTTTCCCTCAGAAATATTGAAATTATATATAACTCTATACACCACTCTAAACGAAATGTTTTAGTCTTAAAAAACTTTTAATAAAATATGTGCATTTTTTTGTTACTATTAAAGGTTTTTCGCTTCTTTTTCTTTTCTCAACGCAAAAAAAATTCAAACTTATAAAGATGTGAATATGTTTTCTTTGGTATTAACAGAAAAAAATACTGTTGCCAATATGAATTCCGAAAACATGGTAAACGTAAATATTTAGTAAGTTAACTGTTTTTTCCTACGATAACGGTAAACAATCCAGAAAATTGGTAAACGAATGATAGTATAAATTTACGCATTTATGCTCAAACATAATCGACATTTGTATCCAATGAATGTCTTATTCATATACTACTATTAACTTAATACGTGAATTAAGTTTTAGTATAAACATTTTATTATTATTATTCCATTCACAAAAATGTATTATTTTTGTTGCTCTTTAACCGAATTATTTACTGTATGCGTTCGGCTCGCATTGGATCTGAATGCTCTATATTTTTCTTTCATAATTCACATGATGGTTATTTTAAATTATTGTTTTTGCGCTCGTTTACGAAAAATTAATCACCTTTAGCCATAAATAAATGAATTTTTTGAGTCAAATCACGATAAAAGCAAAATCCATGTTTGTACATACTGCATAATATTAAAACATTATTTTGATTAATTAATATTTCTTGAAATATAATTTCACGTTACTTTACATAAGTATAAGCAAATTTTCTGTCTGCATAACTTTTTTTATTCTGATGTTCATCATTTATTTATCCAATGATATACGGAATTATACTGAAATATATATAAGCTACGCTTTGCTCAACGTTTTATTTTTTTTGGAGAATAAAGATTTTTTTTAAATCTCCATTATATATATAAGCATTAAAGTCACTCAAGTATACGCTCATTAAACATTTAACAATGCATTGATATGTTAAGTTTCAAACAAGTATGACTATTTAAACAAAGCTCGTTTGTGTTAGGAAGCGTGCGATATATTTATATTTAACTACCTTACTATTTATACAAATTTTTAATTAAATTTTTAGAATATTAAAAATAATTTTTAGCCTTAAAGTTTACAAATTTACTTTGTTTGTCTACTTTTTAATAAATAAGCTGAGTGTATGCGTTATGTCACAATAAACGTATGCACAATTATGACTTTCGATCATAATTTATAATTACAAAACTGGTAGTACCAAAAAATAAAACGAAAGCCGTTTGGTTAGCTTTCAAGCTTGAATTAAAAATTAATCGATTAGTTTTTAAACATTTATTTTAACGATTTAAAAACACATAAGACTGGCATTTTCCAGTGTTATATCGCACAAATTTCATTATACACGTCAGTTTAGCTCAAAAACGTAGACATTAAACAGAGAATTGAGAGGGAAATTTACCAGCGAATTGATAAGCTATGTTTAATTAATAATTAAAGCGAATATAAATTTTGACGCTGACATACAACCCATTAATTTAATAACTCTTTCATAATGCTAGTTACTTAATAACAGCAAAAAAATTGAGACCAGTCTATGACAAAAATGGTAATAATGGTAGAAACTAACGAAGAGTTTCTTCCATACGGGGATATATGCATAGAGAAAGAAAAAAAGTAGATAACTCGATAAAAAAAGCAATATTTGAGTGAATGCAACCACACATATACGCACACTTTTTTCATGACCTAATTATTTAACAAATTAATAAATAATATGCTTATTATTGTTGAAAATGTTCGCTTAATGAGATCATTAATCTTGACACTACTATAGTAACAGTCAATTCTCTTTTTTTCATTTAATCCAGTTTCCGACCGATGCAACATTTATTTAGCGCGACCCGTAATCCACATAATCGTACAGCTATTCCAAAGGTAACGCGTAATTTAGACCGACTATGATTTAATGACATGGGATTACTGAAAAGTGAGTTTCATTCATTCATTCTCTCTCTCTCTCTCTCTCTCTCAACGAAAAAAGCTAAAATCCTATGATCCTATTTTATGTTAAAAATTGGTGTTAAAAAAGATTTCCCAAAAATAAAGAAAATAAAGAAATAATGTTTCTCTCTCTTACTTTATTAAACTCAAAAATCAATAGAGTAAAAAAACTCTGTGAGTGTGTGTATGGCATTGTATTTGCAGTGTTCATATATTTTTATATAGCACAACAATGCAGTATTAGGTTTTTTTCATTTTATTTTGTTTTGTGTGTTGAGCTCATATTAAATTTATAAGCAATCATTTATTTCAACAGTATTAACCAAAAACTAAATGTATCCCTCAATGTATGTAAGCTTAAATAAATAGTTAGGAAATAAAATATTTTTTCTTCAATCAGTTGTTGAACTATTACTTTCAAAACAAAAATTTTTAAAATAAAATTCAACCTATTTTTAGTCAGCATAACAGTATTAATAACGAAATTAAATCATATAAAATGGGCATTTCTGTTTTCAGATTTCGAAATTCCACAAATTTGAATTTAGGTTGAAAATTCGCTCAAAGCAAAACCAAAATTATAATCGTTCATTTTTATTTGTTTCCAAAATTAATTTTTTAAACTAAAACATTATTTTAATTGTTTTTTTTAAGAAAATCTTTAAATAAGGTCTCGTAATTATTTTGAACGATATAATGTTTGGAACCAAAAATTAAAAGTGTTATACTTTGAGGAATATTTTATAATACTATATCTCTTATTTACGCGTAATCTGTGTTTGCTCGAAAGAAGCAAATTGTATACTTGTTGTCCATTTTCGACTAATTTCAATCATTGGACAGACACTGAACAACTCAAACGGAAAACAGTGAATGACAGTGGAACTATTAAAGAATACGGAAAGAGAGAGAGACATGAATGTCATAAACATTACATCAGTAGCATTGCACTCCAAAACAGCTCTCTTTAACTTGTGTCGCAAATATTTTTTTAATATTAAATATTTCCATTCGTTGTTTGGCCAATAACTCACTTCTGTATTAGTATTTTTTCTATACGTATGTTATGATAAAAGCAAGCTTACAAAGAAACGAGAAAAGAAGCAAAACACACATCTGTGCGAGAGATGATGCTTAAGAAGAGAAGACGAAACTGTAAGCGCAAGAAGAAAAACAAGATGTGTTAATATATTTCTCTCTCTCTCTCTCCCTCTCTCTCTCTCTTCTCTCCGATTTTTGCGCCACAATATGAAAATCAATGCGGAAATACTACTACTCGGATACTATTTTCCTCTTCTCCTAATGTGGAATTCTAGAAGCGAATGCATAAACAAATAAAGTAAGTATAAAGACTCTGATAAAGCAGACGATAGCGAAGGATAAAAATAAACATATCAAAAAAAATTTTTGCTTTTTTATTTCGTACGATGCGATTATTACTGTAAATTATTGTCAATAAAAGAACGAAAAAAAGTTGTAAATTACGAGAAAATGCAATAAAGAGTACGCTTGTTGCTCAAGTAAAATAATTGTTGATAGTTTTTCACTCGACAGTGTTTGTGACTTTTATTTTCTAATAATTTCCCACAGCAAAAAAATAGGAAAAATTGTTAAACTGGAGGGGAGGACGACGGGTGGAAAGTTGACGCGATGATTACGTGTCAGTTTAACACTTTACTGCTATTTACCAACAGCGAAAGCATCATTATTTGGGTGCAAATTCTAGCACACACTAACCATAAACTATAAGGCTATAAGTTACTGTATATATTTTATATATAATATATATATGATTATAGTAGTATACATGTATACTAGTCATTATTGATCGTCTTAAAAAAATTTCTTCTTCGCGGCAGAAGAAAGAAAACTAATAGTGAACGAATTGCATTCAACAGGCGTTCGAAGAGAAACGTTACGAAAGTATAGAATTACGGAGTAAAAGAATACTTTTATACGGAAATATAATGCGCATTATTATTGGGAATTTACTGTAAACAACATGGTTTTTTAAATTGAATAGTAATTTAAAAATTTTGTTGCACACATTCGTAATGGGATTCTAATTTAAGTTATGAGGCCTATAAATATTTTAAATATTAATTTAATATCTTTGCTAACATTATCAATCAAATTATTCGTAGGAAATGAAATTTCAAAAGTTTCTAGTGAGCAAAATTGCGTTTTTATTAAGATTATTGTATATTATTTGTAAATTCCATTCTATCATATTTACATTAATAATTTATACAATATTTCTGCAATGCTTATTTTAATATCTATATAAATGTTAAAAGATTTTTGGAATCACATCGAAAAAATTAATTCCCTCTTTTCTAATATATTTAAAAATAGAGATTTTGAAACTAATAGAATAATGTAATTACCAATTTAACATTATTTTATTTAATAAAACAGTTACCTAAGAGTTTTTATTGCATAATAACTTAAAGTTTAACTTTAAACTTTATTTTACCATAAGTTTACTTATTCTAGTTCTACATTTTAGATATGAAAACTAAATTAGAAAAATAAATTTATATTTGCGATATTATTGCTTTATTCACTCATTTTACGCCATAAAGTGATATTATAAGTTATCCTAGTTATTAAACCAAAAGTAATCCCAGAGTTTTGTGGAAAATTTTTTAATTTCATAAATTTTTAAAACGCATAATTTAATACCAGTGGTTTTATTCCATAATCTTATAAATTCGTGGCAATTTATTTGAGCGTGAATTATAATTTTGTTTTCCTGGCAATAAGCACTTACTCTATCAGTGCATGATTTTTGCTTGATATAAGTTGCATAACATTTTTATGGCACAACATTCCGAATATGCTAGAATTTTTTCCCGCTAAAGCTTTCAGAATATGCTAAAATTGCGATGTTATGTAATGCTTATACGTACGGTATATTGAAATAATATGTCAGTGATTGATGCGATTATGAAATTTGCGCGCATTTTATAAATTAGAGTTGAAATTGTTATAAACAACATGCGCCTTTGATACGTAGGATATAAAATAAGTTATTAGGTCGCACGAGAAAGAGGTAATATTTTACATTATGTATATGTGGGTAAAAGTTGTCACACAAGAAACAACAACAAAAAATTGTTATATATAATATAAAAATTCAATACTAAATGAAACGTTTTTTTTTCTCTGAAAAATCTTATTGAAAAAGAGTTTCTTTTTCTTATTTGCGTTTAGAATTTTCAAAATATATCAATATTTACTTAAACCGAAAGTAGTAGAAGAGGCGGGAGAGACGAGAGAAAGAGAGAGAGAGAGAGAGAGAGAGAGAGAGAAAACTGCATTGAAAAAGTGAAGGAGTTATTGATTTGCAAAAGAGTGACACAATGTCATTAAAAATAATACTGTAAATGGAATTTGTTTGACAGAACTAATACTCGAATACTCCCCTATTTGTCGTATCCAAGAATATTTCTGGCATTCATAATCCTTTTTGTATAATAAAAGCGAGTAATCAATTGTTCATTCATTTTTTATTTTTGTTTAATTTTTTTGTTTAAATAGATTTTTTAAAACGAAGTTATCGAAAGCACATCCTGTATATCTCTATTCCTTATAAGCTTTTTTCTTTAAATTTAAAAGTTTTCAAGTTACAAAGTTTTTGTAAATCTCTTTGCAATTGTTTTTCGGTACAATATTTGTATAATAAAAATGTTGACAACGAATACAGGTAAATACATAAAAAATTAACCAGTAAGCACATTGTGGTTTGTTATAAAGTAAATTATAAAACATTCTAAAAATTTTAGTCATTTTATTAAATAATATCACTTACAAAAAATTAAAATTGATTCCAGAATGATGTTAAAAAAAGTTAGAAGTTTTGCTAATAAGTGCTAGTCTTTTAGCATATTTCTTAGAAAAAATTTGATAAATATATAAAGATTATTCCGCTTGCACCTAATTCAGTACTTAAATTTTATTTACTTTATATTTTCCGGATGAATCAACTTAACTAAACTCAACTTATTCATATAATGCGCTTCGTGAGTGTGTCGACTATGTTTTAAATGACTAAACAGCTTATGGAAAACGTTGGACTTGTAGCTGTGAATCTGTGTCCAGATAAAAAAGATAACTTACTGCAAAGGACACCGAAAAAAATTGCTTACGTGATTTTTTAAGGCCACAGAATAACTATTTTTAAATTCTTATCTTGAAAAAATAAGGATTTTTGTTTCTGCAACAATAATATCGCATAACATTTAAGGAATCAAATTCTGTACATTTAGAGTACTCGCTACGAAACTATGAAATCAATTTTAAAAGATGATGTACTGTACGGTACTTGTGTATGAAACTCAGAAAACATTTATATTTACAATGTTGACTTAAATCTAATATCTGCGTGGGATGAATATTATTACTTGGTGTGCGCTCGCAGGTAAATATTACTTTTCATTATTTATAATGCATAAAAACCGCAACAACTCGTGTGTTTTTCAGCTATTCATTCAACTCGTTCGATCATTGGTTGACGAAAAATAGTTTAGCGAGTGTACTTTTACTCCGTTGAATGAATAGTATCTGAAGAATTCAAAAATATAGTTTCGCATCGTTTAAATGAAAATTTATTGCATCGAAAAAAGTGCAGTGAAAAATGATACAGGAAAAGTAGTAATTGATGACAATGACCGAAGTAAATAAAACCGAACGGTAGAGGTATCGCACTCCCTATTCTGCCTACTATTTTACTTCAACGATTTAAATTGAAAATTATTTTTAAGAATTTTTGACGAAGGCTGTTTAACTATGGATATTATAGCAAATGAGTAATTTTTTTTGTTGCTTAAACAACACTTTATTTTTGTTCGTCAGATAAAACTTGAAATTTTGATTATTAATTTTAAGATTACTTTTGAAGAACTTATGAATATTGCAAAATCCGTCCTTATGTTTGATCATATGTCACCTCGTTTAGTGGACATCCGAGAATTTTGCTCCTTAGAGACGAGTTCAAACCAACGTTAGAATTAATTTATTTTTGAAGCGTTGCATACATATATACAGTATAGTATTGAAATTAAGAAGTTTGTCTAAACCTTAAATCGACGAAAAATATTAAAAGTTTTTTGAAAATATGAGTCAAAAGTTATCAAAAATTAAGTGTAAATTTTAATGTAAAAAAATCAGTATAAAATTATGTTATTATGCAATAAAATTTTTCGTTTTAATAAGTCTAAGTCTACGCGGTTTTCTGTACCGAAACTAATTCATTACTTGAAAAATAAGAAACAATTTTTATTTTCTACAAATTTCGGAACTATATCTTTTAATAAAATGTTAACATGAAAAACGATATTATAATATATGCAAATATTATGTGTTTTTTCACACATAAATGTACTTATATCGTAAGAAGTGAGAAGAAAAAATAATATATGACTTTTCGTGCATAAGGTTTCTCAAATAGCTTGTACCGTATAATATAACCATAATCGCGGAATAAGTAAATCTACTTCTTTTTTTATTTCTACATTAATATTCAGCCGGGTATGAAAAAACTACTTTTTTAGCGCTCTTCGAATTAAGTAAAGAAGTAAGTGTTCGTTGATTTGATTTTTATCTCAACCCGTCTCTTTCTTTATATAGCGGTTGTGATATAAAATGCACACAAAAAATAGTGGAATCTAACATTAAAAATTTATATTCATGTTATTTTTGATTTGAATTATCTCGACTTACTTATCTAACGGTTGCTATATAAATACGTTTTTATGTACATCGATTTATCGCTACAATAAACAACAAAAAAACACAAGCCAATAACAAAACAAGAACGGCACATGCATAGAGAACTCACTTTTCATATGTTTATGCATCTTATGTGTCAAATCTATTAGGTTTTAAGCCAAGATGGTAATGGATCAAATCCTTTTATTAATATAAAAGATGAAAATCCTTTATTATTATGAGACTGAGAACACAGGGAAAGACTGACAGACGGATGGACTGACATACTCAAATACATAAACTCGACTTTATCTATTCAAGTGAGATAAAAATGGAATTAAATTAAAATCCAATATTTTTTATTAAAATTTGTTTGGATCTTTAAGAAATTTTGACGTAGAAGATCAATAACAATATCGAATATATATCACAAAAAATAACGAAATACACGATAGCCCTACCATTTACGTGTAATTGGGAACAAAATCTCAACTACGATACAAAGATTTACTTTAATTTTAAATTCGTTCCAAAACAATATCATATTTCAGGATTTTCTCTTTCCAGTTCGCTTATATTGGCAAAACGTGTTATCTAAATCTCAAATCTATCAATGCTCGCTTCGCCTAAATCCATCATAAGCTAAAATGTTTTCCTAAAAAGGACTTCACTTGATTTACACCGCACCAACTTTGTCCCGATTGTTATTTTGTTCAAAAATAATGCGAGACTGCATTTCTAAGATTTCTCGTGTCACTTACAAAAAGCGAACTATCGAGAGAGAAAAAAAGAATATAAATCTTTGCCTGTTTTGCCAGAGAAAAGTATAAAAAATAATACTATACTGTATGAATTGAAAATTGTTACCTTAGTAACAACACATATACAAGTCACGATGGATAAAAATGAAATATATGGAAATAATATATATGAACGCTAACCAACGAAAATAATTTATTCACTGCGATATGATAAGTTGATGAAAGAAAAGCAAAAAAGAAGCAGAAGGATGAAGAAAAATACGAGAGAAAAATAATTCATTTGTAACTCTACTCCTATATCCTGTTTACCGCTATATTCGCATTTTCATCAGCCTTAATGAAACGTATCAATTATTTTCATGGTCTAAGACAGAAATATAGTCTGAACTGAATAAAATTATTCAAATTGATGAGCAAATTATTATATAATCAGATTATTAATTTTAATTCTTCGTTATCTAGTTATTTGCATGAGATTTTTAAAAAAATATAATTTCATTGTTCCGCCAAAGGTTAATTCGCAATAAAATTATTTTATTTTTACATACTAGACAATATTATTTGACAAAAGCCTTAATTCTTTATTGTTTTGCAAAAGAAAATTATTTACAATATTGCTGAAAAAATCTCTTTACATTTCTATTTAGAAAATCTACAAAATTGTTTGCATTTTTAGTTGTCGGTTCAAAATCAAGAATTGTGACAAAAAGGAAATACATGGTAGTTTGTGGCAACAGCTTTTAAATTAATTTTTTGGCACCGAAAAAAGATATTCGATTTTTTCTCACAATAAGTTGAAACTGCACTCTCAAAATAGAATCGCTGTTATTTTGAAAAATGTCTCTCTATCCTATGTGTTATATATATATAAATATCTGTGTGCGTGTAGTAATAAATTATTTTATGTCACTAAAAAGAAACATCAATAGCATTAGATAATTTTTTTCTGCTTACGAAAAGAAAGATTTTAAAATTGTCAATATAAAGTATTATAGTGTGCCGATGAAAATAGGAAAAATGTCTTATATTTATAAGTCGCGAAACTTTTAATATATGCTTATTCAGTAGGAACTAATATGAAAGGGTGAAAATTATTTATAAAAACATATTTAAGTAGCTTACAGTGACAGAAAATTTTAAGCCCTGATTCTTGCACAGCCGGATAGATAGTCAAGTGTAAAAAAGACTGTTGAATAGAACTTTTTCACTCGGTTGTCATGGCATTAATTTCAGATTGAAAAATGCGAATTTAAACTTTCCAACATACAAATATGAGAAAAAGTTATTAATTTTAGTACAGTACACTGTTTTTTTTTTGCTTTTCTAAATTTGAATCTTTTGCATTTTGCTTTATAACTATACAAATCAATTAACTTTTAGAAATAAAAACAACAGTTAAAAACATTAGTTTAATGACTTTATGTGGGCGTAACATAAAAAACAACAAAGCTTATTATTGAAATTTCATAAAATTAGGTATGCAAACATGTAATTATAAAACGAAAACTTAGAATTTAAATTTTATCTAATTTAAATTATTTCCATTTGAATAATAGTTAAAAAAAGAATCAAACTTAAGTAATTTAAAAATAAGTAGTTTGCAATTGAATAGAAAGCTGACATTTAGTAATAGTCTAAAATATAGATTTTTAAAGTTAAATTCTAATCTTTTATTCTCGATGCCAGACTTGGGCGCTTGTCTTTTGATATCCAGATCTTATATTGGGGTATAAATCAAAGCGGTCAGAGTTAGAATTGAAGTATCGTTAATCAGAGCCCTTAAAGACTTGAACCTCTATAGCCTAATATTATATTGCTACACCACAGTGATAAAAGAGTTTTTATTTAATGAGAAAAATTTATTTTTTATGTAATTTAAGCAGAAGTTATGATATAGTTTTACGCGCTCGTCAGTCCGAAAATTTATGTAATTTGTATCGCCAGCACTAAAGTCGCTAACTTTAAACTAAAGCTCGCAAAGCACTAAATAAAGGGCCAGTTCAATGCACATATATTATCACAGTGTTTAATAGAAGCTTGAGCTTAATGCCAAAGAATTTAGTGGAAAACAGAAGATAAATAAATATAAATAAAATTTATTCCTCCACGAGACGGAGGCGAATATATGTAATCCCAGTCTATTATCCCATAAGGACAGCCATTATGTATGCAGACGATAATAATATATTATTTAGAACGAGTAGAAATAATGACTTCCAGTTAACACAAAGTAGCCATAAAAATGAAAAATTTCACATTTTTATGGATAATATTCTATTTCAGAACAACTTAATAAACATTAGAGGCAGCGTTAAATTAACAAAATACTATTCCCCTACAATACAGCCGAAATTAGATGTTACTCAATCGTAAATTCCGGATTGAATTTGTGTGTCAATAATCGTGTCAGTGTTTGAAACTAAAACTAATTTCGTTTCCTAATTATTTGTAGCATCGTTGGCATACAGTACTATAACAATGTGTTTTTTCCGTGTGGGCATTAATTTATACCGATAGCTAAATAGTATGCACAAAACATATGCGTTTGTTCACATTAATAGTGTAGTTTATTGTACGAAAAAAACGCTTTGACATTTTGGTAAAACTTATGAATTTCATGTCCATTATATTTTTTAAAGTAATGATATAATTAAAAAATATTTGACAACATTATTATCGGTTATTTTCCAAAAAGAAAAACTTTTGAAAAATATTGCTATAAATTATTTGTATTCGGCGAACAGTACAGTATAGTATAGCACTGTACAGTAGCGTATATGTACTTCACAGTACGCTTTTACTTTTGCTTTTGTTTTTTCAATTAACTAAGTAAATATAAATTACTTTTCCTCCTCAGCCTCTTTAATTGAAAAGTTTTATTATCATACAAGTAGTCTTTCTCTCTCTTCGAGAGCCGCCGCTGTAAACAGCGAACAGAGTGCGTACACAGTAACACAGAAACTCTAAGAAGATATATAAGTTCATCTCTGCTTACAGTCCTCTCTCCCTCCTCTCTCTCTCTCTCATTTTTTTCTTTCAGCGACGAAATTACTGATTGATTTATATTAATGGTGGAATGGTGTTACCGGATTAGTAATAATGCAACTTAAATTGTCGATAGGATTATTGCTTTAGTGGCAGTTTTTATTGCTATTCAACATATTGCGCGCGATTGACGCCTTAAATTGCAGGGCAATCGCGTAGGGCATCGTTGGCTATAAATTAAGATTAATCAAATTATTGATAAAAATAACACGTATACACATACTGCGAGCGTAAGCCAGAGGTTATTCCACTTTTTTCTTTCTATCATGTACTCTCTCTACTCTTTTGTGGTTTTATGATCCCCTGTACGCGACACTTGATTAGTTTTAGACACTCGTACGGATTTATTTAATAACGAAAACTGTTTGTTTAACATTACGTTAATCAATTGTGTAATACCCAGTGTCACGCGTTTTACTATGGCTTGAACTTATTAATTCGCGTTGAAAGTTATTTGGGCTTTTATTGCGTAAAACTATAAAACTATTTATAAATTTATTAACCAATTTTATTTATTGCGTAATAATTTTTTATTGCTACATATTTTTCCAGTGATTATTTTTCAATAAAATTACATTAATAAAATGTGCATTTAAAATATTCAAAAACTAAACAAAATTTTCTCAATTATTCATTCGAGCACAAACATAATTCTTGTTCAAATAAAATGTTTAATACACAAAATTCCGCCCGAAATAATACTTTCTTACAATACACAGTTTCGAGTTAGGAGTTTGAGTTTTATTGAATGAATTTAAATGATATATAGTGAGTACATGTATAGACTATTCACTCTATCACTAGTACCGGCAATGACATGTAATTAATTCGAGCTTTAATTAAAAGTGTCAGTTTTGTATTCAATTTTTGTAGCACTCAGAGGAGAAAGTTTTTAATTAGTAGTTCATATAGAAAATGATGCAACTATATAATTATGGAAAACATTATAAATTTATAAACTGACTGTTTAAACAGTGAAATTTCCTAACGTAATCATTACTAGTATTCTCTCCGTTTACTACTGGATATAAGCGGTAAAAATGCGATGGAAATATAACGGAGATTGTTTGCCAAGAATGCACTGCAAGAGTAAATAACAATACACTTAAACAGTTCAAGGCTTAAATAATGATAAATAGTATTCGAGTAGTTTAGCACTCATTGTGATGCCCGCCATTCACTTCATTAGACCGAATATACAATTTAAACAACTAATGCAAACAGAAAAGTTCACTAAGAACAGGCAGTATAAACATTGGTTGGAATTATTTGGAGAATAACATATTTTTTGCGAATTGCGAAGGGAAAAATTGCCATCGTTTATATTTCTTACTGTTACAGTAGTAGTCTTCCAATCAATCAGTTTTTATGTTATTGCAATTCATAATTTATGAGTTTCAAAAATTTTCAAACGAAGTGTTTACAAAAAAAGGATGTATATTTGGGAGTCTCTCAAAACAGATTTAAATCGTGATTGCAATTTGGACTTCGAACATGATTTGCAATTAGTTCGACTTTTTAATAAAATGTGAGCTAAAAATGAAAAAGACAAAGATAAAAAGAGTTAAATGAAAACAAAAACAATTAATAGAAAAACTCAATTTCTATATGATCTAAAATAAATCCACTTTATTTTTTCATTAAGAAAATGTATCATGAAATTAGAAATTGAAATTGAAAGTTAAATTCTTATATAAGTTAACATATCTACTAACAGACATATCTGATAACTCCATAGAAGTGTAGCTTAGTGACAAATCTATAAGTTTTACTATTTCTATCTCAACTTTACAGAGATTTTCAGGCAAAAATTTTAAATAAAGATAGTTTTAAAATAACTTCAAATTGCCTTTACATTATTTATTTTTCATTTAAAATCTCTAATATACCAAATGTATTTTAATGTCAGAAAACGCGGTAAAACAATTTCAAAGCTGTACTGCATTATTCGTAAGTGTTATTTTAAAGTGGATTATAAGTTAATGTCATTTAATAAAACAGCGCGTGACATGTGCGACATGACTTTCATTAGAAATTAGGAGCTAAAAATAAACGCATCGATTCGTATGGTCAAAAAACTTTAATCATTTTTGAGAGTTCAGAATCATTAGGCGTCACTGTATATCGAAATCTAAAACTAACTTAAATATAACATACGTATCGATCGATAATCTATTACGTGACACGAAAAAAATCGCAATCAAAACAATAAAACAAAACGTTTTTTACTCTATTTGTTTATAAATGATATGTCTTATTTTATTGTCTATTTCGCATCAACTATTAAATTGAAATATAAGACGTCGAGAATTTATGCTCTCATTTCTATGTTAAGCGCATAGTAGTCAATGCTAAAACTGTTTAAGCGGCTGCTTATTTGCCGCATTCGTAGCCATCAATTAGCCGTTATTTCCTTTTGTCGTCAACACTAATGCGCTTTATATACATCTTGGAATAAGTGTATCGTTGGATACCGTATAAGAAAATTAAAAGAAAATAAAATTATATCCATTAAGGTTGTTGTTAGATAAGCGAATAAGAGAGAAAATACTGCATTATAGAATTAAACAAACAACAGATTATTTAAGAAACAAGAAAAAAATGATTGTTTCTGCTCTAAAAAACTGGGTGTAACACAGTCTCACTAATTATAGTGTAAACTAAAATAAACCTTTAGCTTACGTTTAAGTACCCAACTATGTACACAAATTACTGCCGCTTTTTCGCTCAGCGCGCATAAACAAACAAACTAATCATTACTTACGCGTAAATGGATGTATTCATTGAATTAATTAATGTAATTAAAATCTTATGCGAATTATGCGTATATGATACACGGTTAGACGTAAGTATCGTAAACAAAAAATACGATATTACCGTGTAATGCCCGCACGAAGAAAAAATTAATTCCAAGGCACACGAAATTTTCTGGCCATTAAATAAAGAATAAAAAAAGTTCGCTCGCCTTTAATATCTCTTGCTGTGTCTTTGTGGTCTGGTTTTCACTGCGTTTTTATCAAACTTGCCAAATATATCTGTAACGACAATAACGGCTATCATTTATTGCGAACACATCTTCGTTTGTAATATTGGTTTTTTCCGCCCTATGTATTAGAAATAAAAAATATTGTTGCCATCTATTATATTCGGGATAAATAATGGTTGTTCGTATGTCTTTCTTGGAGTGAGTGAGAGAGAGAAACAATAAACACTATCAATTGTATTGAAATTTTTTTCTTTTCAACCAATTCTGTTAATTCTGTTTGTTGATTTCGTTTTCATATGGTTAATGTTTCCTTTTTAGTTTTTATTGAATATACTATTTATTGACTAATGATTACGCGAAAAATTAAGAAGAAAATTCTTGAATTGAAATAATAATTGACCAAAAAAAACGTTTTGACGTTAATATTAGTTTTTTTTAAGAAACTATTTTTAAAACTCAGCGATACTGTTACTGTTACTGTTACAGTAGTACCAAAACATGTTTTTGTAACGAAGAATGAAAACTTTTTTTTTGATAAAAAATAAAATAGAGAGAAAAATAACTTTTTTAAGCAAAAAAAAAACTTTCCAACTCTTTCTTCGAAGTGAGTGATAATTAAATTTATAGAAAAACGTAAACTTTATCTTTATCTTATATATATAGGATGATGACTAAAACTATTACGTTTAAAGTACAGTAAAGATCACACACAAACTCTTTCTCACTGACACACACATTGCGTACTCTAACAGTATATAAGACCATCGAAAAAAACTTAATCAAACTGCTATTTTCAACCCGAATAACAATACGTCTAAAGTAAATAAAGGATTTTTTTCGCTGTTCTCTCGCTCGCTCTATCTATCGAATATCACTTCTTCGGTGCTAAACAATTGGCTGACAACAAACAAGCCGAATAGCGTCACTTAATGTAAGAATACAATAATACTGGATATTTGTTGTATATGTGTGTATGTTAAAAATAGCGTTTCGTGACTGTAGCGCTCAATACTGTAACTTTTTTACGAGTAGGAGTGCAGGACGTGATGCGTTATGAATTAATTTTCCGAGTAGTATAATACAAAGAAGTGATAAAATAAAATGCGTACGAAAATAACATCTATTAACGAAAGCGCACCGTACTTTTATTTTATTTGAGCCTGTAATTTATTGGTAATATGGTTAAAATTAATTGTGAAACGATAAATATGTTCAACGTTTTTTTTCTATTCGCGTGTATTATAAATATATTTCTCGTAAAAACACGGGGAATACGCCCAAATGAGGCGATATAATAGATGTGTGATAAGAATTTAAAAGATTACGGGTAAAATTCGGAGTAGTGGTATGAATACTAGACAAAAACACATTTGTAACATTTTTTGTTTGGTAACTTTTACTTTGATAAATAAGTAATTAATAAATAATTAATAAATTTTTAGAGCTATGCTGCTATAAAATACGGTTAGAACTTGTGTTTACTATGCTCGCACACTAAAACTATTTGTTTTTGTTTATTCAAAGTTATTGATATTATTTTTAAATTATATAAACTATAATATTGAAAAATGCTCACAATAACATGGCAGTGATAATCGTCAGAAAAAAGGTGCAAAATCGTTTATTAATCGTTTGAAAAATTTTACTTTTTTGTTATAAAAATGAATTATAATACACTATCATGTAATACTTTATTTTGTCTATGAAATTCTTTTTATTATCTCTATAAATGCTTTATATTTCGTAATAGATCTTTCAACATCATCGGTAACTAACGGATAAAATTTGTGTCTAATTTTTTCTTCAAAATTATCAATGTCTGAAGTAATTAAATTTAATATGGATTTTTTCAAAATAATTTTTCTAATTTATTAGCATATTTAGTATCATTTATTAATAGTCGATTTAACAAATTGAAAAATCGTTTAAAATGTCAATAATCGTTTGATATTTGAAAAATCGTTCAATTCGTTTAATTGGTTTACTTAAAATTCAGTAATTTAAGTCTTAACTGGTTAAGAGTTATTTAACTCGTTTTTTATAGAAATTATAACTATTTTGTTCAATCGTTAATTAACGATTATCACTGCCCTAAACATTACATTTAGAATTGAGACTTGAATAATGATTGACAGTAAGTCAATCGAAACTGTTGTCTTAATTTGCAAACTTTCAAGTTTGGAACTGCCATAAACTTATTCTCATGTAAAAAAATTATTAAAGTATTGGCAGAGTCTCTACATTTATGTAATGTCTGACAAAACATTTTATAACTTCTAATTATTAAACGATGTTAGTGAACGCACATTTTTTCATAACAAGGTTTAGAACAAAGTTTTTATAATTCATTATAATTATTTATGATGGATGAGGAGTAAATAACAAGGTGAAAGAATTTTTTGATACAAGTACCTGTTGTTTATGTATAGAAAAATACAGCAGTAAAATGTTTCTCACGAGTCAGTTATTTGAATCTACTGTAATAGCCCACTCTAACGTGTAGTGCATTCACCAACTTTAACACGTTTGCTTCGATTCCATAATGTAATTGTACTCCGTAGTCCGTAAACTGAATCATCCTTTAGTCCCAGTTACCCCATATTAGCATCTTTACATATCATATATGTGAAAATATGTATGTGTTGCTGCACGGGGGAAAAATGGCAGCGGATTCGGGCGGTGTTCACTACAATCTGTGGCCGATAAACGTATAGGTGAAGAGATATATAAGTAGAAAACACCTAAACAGTGTTGGGTCCAGTCATATGCTATAAGAAATAGTCAGCCTTTTCACATTACTAAAATATAAGTAAAAACCTTAAAATAACCTTCACATACTCTTCAAGTGCTCTCTAGTCCATACCAACTATACTGAACCTCCTGTAGCGTAGTGTATTCAGTGTTAAATGAATAAAAAAGTATCAACATAAGTCTAAACATTTTTTGTTACACAGAATACGCTACGCTACAGAACGTTCTGTATAGATGGCATGGAATAAAGAGCACTTCTAACGCTAAATTTTTTGTGCCATATAATTCTACCTTTACTTTTATGCTTCTAATTAAAACTGAATTGCTTAAAAGCAGAAGTATGTTCGTAAATGTTTCAAATGACAAAATTTAGCAAACTTCCGGAAAGTATTATTAAAACTACTGATAAGACAGGAAAACTCTGTTAAATATATTTGCGGTTATTGTTGTAATAATTTAAACGACGAGCTAAAATATCCTATTGAATATTTTCCGGAATCCTACAAAAATGATTACCAAATATTAATGACATTTTATATATTATGAGATAAATATATTTAGTAAAAAATTAAAATTATAGTTAATATTACTCATAAACGATAGAAAATTCATATTACTGTAACAAATAGTTTCAATATTCTCATTATATGTTTATATGTACATATTATAATTTAAATGCCAAAATATGATACTCATTAATTCATCATTAATACTTGCTGATAATCAATTGTTTAACAACGTTTCATTTTCATGAATAATTAAGATAAAATTTTTCAAAATTTAATCTAATTAAATTTTTAGCGAACAGATAAAAGTGTTATCAAATAAATTTAAAAAAATAAAAGTCACTGCACAATTTATTCTAAGAATTTTGTTACAATGATTAGTCTAACTTATGTGCCGGTTACTATTTAAGTGAAATGTTAGAAAAATTAATAAAATCAAGAAAAGATCAAAAAGCTAATGGTTTACAGAACTTAATTAAAATAATTTTCATTAAAATGCTTGAAAAATTACCCTCATATTACATTATAAATAATTACATTAATTCATAATAAAGCATAACAATAATAAATAATATAACGCATTAAAATAATAATTATAATTATATATAATTGATAGTAATCTAATTTATGCTTATTTTATATGCAGAAATATTTGAAGTAAAAAAATATGTAAAAAAATTATTGTTAATAGTATTATAAAGACAAGAGTAGTAAGTTTTAAGCATTAATAAGAAAATGTTTTCAAAGCATATAGCATACATATAAAATAAATTTTTTCTAGATTTTTTAGATCTAGAATTTATTTTCATTCCAATTTACACTGTAATCGCCAAAAACTTTAGGCTCAAGGCCGAAACCAGCACAACAAGTATAATTATCCAAAACAAGACCAGGTCCGATTTTACTTAAAAAATATTTTAATTATTAATTCAAATATAACTTAAATATTTATATATCTATCTTGATTATAATTATATTTCATTTATGCTTTTTTTGTAAATTATGATTAGTTTTAATGATATTCAATTATTATTTTTATATTTTTGTATTTTATAATAATGTTTATTTTAATATTTTTACCAAATATTAAAATTTTCGGACATTATATTTTTTAGTACAAAAACCTGGACCGATACAGTTTTTTAAGTTGAGGTTCAAGCCAGACAAAATCCAAGAGAGTCGAGTGCCGCTGAAACCCGTTACATAACCTATTTCAATTAGAATCTTTAGATACAATTTGGTTAAAAGTGACTAAAAATGGGGAAAAATTGGATTTAATAAGGGAAAAACAGCGCTTAAAATGGGTTAAAAATGACCAAAAACGGGGCTATACTGGTCAAAATTGACACAAAATCGGGGCAAGTAAGAGTAAATTTTGGTGTCACGCTTCTTTCTAATAATAATAAAACACGTTATGATACGCGCCTAATTGTATTTATAACACAATTTTGATGTTACCTCGTCGACAGCTAAACTAAGAATGAATAAAAATATACTTAACACTCACTGAAGTACTATTTATAACAATGTTTTAAAGCACATAAAAAATTTTATCCAAACAATAAAAATTAAAAATTTTTTTTATTTAAAAATAGAAATCAATAATGTAGGCCAACAATAGATTGTTTATTTAAAAATAGAAATCAATAATGTAGGCCAACAATAGATTGTTTATTTAAAAATAGAAATCAATAATGTAAGCCAACAATAGATTTAAAGTCAAAGTGAGCGCATTACTAATGTTCATTCTTGTTTCTATTTGTGATTAAAATATTTTAAACATACTCTGTATTGTATTCATTCTAATTTAGTTCTAGTTTTACGAAAAAATTTGTATTAGGGAACACATGGCTTTACACTAATATATAAATTAATAAAGTAGGGATACTTTAATTTTTTGACAAAAGTTAAAAATTGTCGTTCAGATTGGGGTTCGGTTGGACACAATTTATACATTACAGTTTAATTAAGACATATATCACATTGTAAAGGTTAAAAATTAATTCGACTTTTGTCGTCTAGCAACAAAGTAATTAATTCTTATTAATTATTATAACATTAGTGATTCTAATATTAATAAAAGAATTAAAAACAATTTACACTTTAATATTTAAAAAATGTTTTCAATTTTAATTTTGAAAAAAAACTTTATTTAAATCAAGTTTAATTACAAACTGAAACCCTTGTTTTTTGCAAGAAAATTTGTATAAACTATTTTCATTTCACAAACGTATGCAAAACCCGGTTGTGGGCAAGTCGTTATGACACTTAATGCACAAAATATATTATATTATTATATTCATATAATTCAAAAGCAAATAGACATGCTTAGCAACAATATATGGCCAATTAATGCTGTGCTGTATATTTGACATCTCCGTAGATGATTAATTATCACTATATTTCATTTCCTAAATTTTGCAGGTAAAATGAATTACGTATTTCAATAAACTTAATATGCGTCAAGTTATTTCAAGTTTAATGATAATGAATATCTTTTATTATTTAATGCCAGAATTGTGCAAATTAGCAAAAGTATTGCTAAAAGTATTACAATAATAAAGATAGCTTATCTAATACTAATTTTAGTTATTGTTCAGTTTCTCTTAACATTCCCTTAATGCGGTAAAAACTGGACGTAATGAGGTTTTACTTAATAGGTTCGACGAAGATTTTTGGGCAAATTGATAAATAATTTTAAAATTTTTTCAAGTTATAGAAAAATAACCCACCGTCTATTCAAATTTCAAACATCTATTTATTTATTGGATTTAGATAAGAACTAAATTTATTGTCTAAAATTTATGCCTTAATAATCTTATTCAAACAGGTGCGTAGGTGTGTATATATTAAATAAGGTAGATATGTTGCAAAGTGATAATTTTCTATGAAAGATTAAAAATTTTGAATACGTTTATATAAATGGAAACTAACCTAGTGTTTTTCACATTTACACAAGAAAGTATAGATACTGTGTATTTTCTAACACTATAGCGTCTGATAAATCATATATTCGAGAGAATTAAAATTTCAACTACACTATTTAATAAAAGTAATTAAGCTGTGTTTTAAATATGGTTTTAAATAATAACTACGATGATAATAGCGGTGATGCCAATGATCAATTTGACAACGAAAACAAGTATGTATTTAACAATCCTCAATAGTCATCTAAGAAATGCGCTGAACATGTAGTTTAAATAATAGTGTAGTAAATTAATTTTAATATTAACAACTAATTAAAAATTTATATTAATAGTTTTAAATTTGAACACTTTGTTTCTAAACTTTTGTTAAAAAACAATTACCTACATTAAAATTTTCCAACGAATAATGTGGAAAAAATTTCATTCTGTAATTCGGTGTTTAGTAAAGTGGAAATCTATATGATTTAAGTCAATTTTTTAAATTTTTAATTTAGAAGTTTATTAAATCCGAAAAAAACTAATGCTATAAGAATTAAACTGAACCGAATTATTAAAAAAAATTCTGTTAAGATATTTCATGGCATAAGTATCATTCAATATTAAGACTGACTTCAAATCAATGATTAGTCTTTGTTGATATTAATAAGTGGTAAAATAAATTAACCCATTCTTATCTTAACCTATCATTAATTTAAATCGGATTGATAGACAAGATTGTAAAATGACTTATAGGAATGAAATATAGCATGGATACAACGAAAGAAATTAAAATAACGTAAACATGCAATTAACTTTCGTATTGATCGAGAAAAAATAAGGTTTTATCATATTATTAAATAATTTATTATATTATTATCTGTGTTATTATACATTAGAGGCTGAAAAATATTCATTTTAAACGCCCACTCCCTCCCACAAGTAATCTTTTCAATTCCCATGGGTCCCTTCCCATCCCGCAAAGTTCGGCTTCATTCCCATTCTCTACCACTTACCACGGGACCCGGTTTCAACCTCTATTATACATCATATTTTATTACATTGTTATCTGTGCTAATAAAGTAATTGTTGCTTTATTCAACATAATATTAAAAATATTCTTATTAGTATTGAAGCATTGTATGTTATATGCACAACTGTTTCGCGTAATCAGTCGGAAATTGATAAGAAATGAGATGCGGTTGCAATTTGAATAGAATCAATGCAATAATAATCTTATCAAAACAGGTCAATCTTGATATGTGTGTTCATATTAAATAAGGTAGAAATGTTGAAAAATAATAATTATCACTAAAAGGTGAAATAAATTTAATTAAGTATATATAAATAGCAATCCTTTACTTTTTTATTGTATTTTGTGACAGTTAAGAAGTTAAAGTTTAACTATAATTCAAGCGATAAAAATAACATTAAAGATAATAATTAACTTTTAATTTTAAAACATAATATTTACGAATTGATTAATGATATTTAATGCAAAAACTTTATTTTAAATATCACAGTTACCAAAATATCCTCGCAAAAACAAAATATAATTACAAATTGGATAAACTAATGACTATTAATGTGACTTAATTTAGTAATTGCAACATTTCGATTAACATTGGGATAAATTGAGACTACAAAATTTAGCTTAGCTTCGGTTTACAGTTTCATATTTAGTTCAGCTTAGCTCAAAACATAGAAGTCGAGCTTGTGATTTTTTTCTAGCTTTAAACTATTATATGTTGCATGGTATTTATGGTTAATTACTAAAGATTGGATTCTTATTAAAAATTTTCAAAATATTCGAATATTTTTTCACAAAAATATTTCTAATATTCTTTTATTATCTTTTATTTTATTTCAAAACTGTTAGTTATATAACTGGTTAATGACTTATGTGAAACACCCACATCCCTGACTCTATCCACTTCTAATGAAATGTCTTAATTTCCATAATGTCTTACTCGACTGAATGCCAGGTAAACCTAGTCGATTATCTACTAAAGTTTCTTCGTGTATACATTCCGGTGAAGATTGTTGAGATAGAGATTCACTCAATGGAATGAACGGGAAAACTTTTTTGAGTTGTTTTATACCTTCATTTCGATTTGTTTTGAGTAATATTTAAATTTATTGATATGAATACATCTATGCCAGGAAACAGAAGACGTAACGTATGCCAAAAGACACTTTAGAGGACAATCGAAATAGTTTACCAGCCATTCAGTCGGGTAGGTCTGGAGACAGATATTTCAGTAGTAGTGGATAGAATCAGGGATTTGAATAATTCAAAAATCTTAAACCATTAATATACCAAACAGTTTTGAAATATAAAAAATGATTGTAATAAATAATTTCAAATTTTTCTAAAAACGTTTTAAATAGTCTAAATTTTTGGGTATTCTATCTGTCTGTCCGTCCGTTTGTGCACACTCTTACGTTTCTTATGAGATTTTGATCTTTCCTCTGTTTAAGGGATTTAAAAGATTTATAACGTTAATAATGAGATTTTGATCAATTTCTTAAGCTAACAAATGATTTTACTGTTAATAAGAAGAAACAAGAGTGGAACACACATATGATGGCATATTGAATCAAATTTAGTATATTTATCAAATCATAAATTTGAGTTAAAAAAGGTGTTGTAGTATTAAGTTAGTGGATTAACTGAAAGTGGAATCAGGCAAAACGATAAACTTAAAATATCGTAGGTTCGGGACGGGAGACAGACAAACATACAGACACACAGATATCTCAATCATATAATGTTAAATTTTCAATATGCTATAAAAATAAGGTCAAAGTTTGCCAAATGTATGCTGAAAACGGGCAATAAAGGAGTGTTAATTTTGCCGAAATTCAAGCAAAATAGGTAAAACAAACGTATAAATAGGCGAAATTACACAAAAATTGCCAAAATTTAGTTAAAACTTGATTGGATTATACCGATTTTTAATGTAAAAATATCAAATTTCAGGCTATAAATAGCGATATAGACCCAAAACCTAGCACAAATAAACAAATTCAAGCCAAAATAATAAAATATCTAGTCATAATAGACAAAATAGAAAAATTGGGAAAAATGATTAATATTAAGAAGAAAATTTGAGTATCATATGCCGGTTTTTATGTGAGAAGTACTTTTTTCAAGTAATATTTGCTGTTAACATGTGTTATATGCAGTTATTTTACATGACATACACTTATCCAAGTTTTATATGCCGGTTTTACAAATTATATCAACTATTTATCCAAGTAGCATACCCCGGCTTTTCAAGTGAAATTAATTTTTATCCAAGTGACTTATGTCGGTTTTCTAATTAGAAACTACGGAATATTTATATTGAAAAACTAATTAGCGTTTTTTTATTATTTTTTGCTTATAGTAAATTTATTTTTATGATAACAAGATTATGATATTGTTGTTAAAGTATTACATAGAGTGTATCAAGAATTTCAGTTTATTTGTTATTAAGACTTCGTAGAGTAAAGAAACAGGAATGATTTTTTACTGGAAAAACTATGTTTACATGAAAAGATTGGCTTAAAGTTATTTGTGACAGCTGCAACGGTTTATGGTTTGCCTCTTGAATAACAAAAACAAGTGTTAACAATCTAAGAAAATCCTAAAAAAAGAATTTTTTATTGCAGTTTGCCCAACAAAGTAATCAGAATTTTTGCTATGCAAAAAGTCCAGAATATTGTACCAAAAATAGTTTCGAAAAATATTTAGGAACTAAAAATTTAACGACACTTGATTAAAGAATGATTTCAACAATGATTCCGTTAACTTAAATCGGACAGATTTGAGTTTAAAAGAAATATGGAATTCAGAGCAATGTTATTAATGTCCCAATTTCTGTTGTAATATCTGTGGGTTTACTATCGCGAACGATAAACCAATAAAAACGCTATCAACACAAACAATAAAAATTAAGGTTAAAAGGAAAATGATTTATAAGTCACATTATAAGTTTGAAACAGTGCGCCCATCAAAAACATTTAATTCTGTGAAATATCTTAATTCGACTAGTATGTATATTGCTGAAAATATTAGTGCAACTGAGAATTGGATTTTAAATCACAACAATGAAATCTAAGCTTTTATCATTCATGCAGAAGATAAAGTAATAGACAAAATGTTAGAAGAAATAAATGAAATTGAATGGCAAGAAGTGGATAAACCAGATAATATTATTTCAAACACAACGTTATAGCATAATAGCAGCACGGCTATAGCGTTTGCATCTGGCGGAGGTAATCATCCACTGTAGCTATTTAAAGACACATTTGTAGACGAATTATCTTTCCTAACCATTTACAGAGGATACGAGCGAAAGTATTCTCACGCGTCCTACTTTGATATATGTATATGGAAGCTTCGTCATTAAGATAGGGGTAGTTGTAATACAGATTATATCTTATTTATATACAAGAAACGGCAAATTAAAATGTTAACAGAGCAGATTAATCTTCACTTATGAAAAATAATTAGAAATCAATAAGTTGCTGCGGCTAAACTATTAAATAACGATTTTAAGGATAGCCTCTGTAAAACTTATGACGAGTACTAGTTTCTAAAAGTCTACAGATCATCTCCAGTGTTTGAAAGACACTTCTAGTCACCAAAAAAAAGGAAATAATACTGTATTGACTTTATAGATAAATATGTAACTGATGAAAACGCAAACCTTAAAAATGAATTACAAGTGTTAATAGCATTTTTAACGAACCGACATTCATTTTCTAGTAAAAAATAAAGGTAATCAAACAGTGCGTCGTTTCGATTATCCACAATTTCCTATTCCATATACAATTATACTAGAATCGCTTGAATCTACCCACAACAATGACAATTAAAACAAGATGTTCAACAAACTTAAGAATAGCTTATATAACAGCCATAGAATTGAAGATTATCAATCATTTTTAAAGTATATTGACATCACACTGAATTATTACGTTTTATTTTATGATCTCAGCTAAAATACCCAAAAGTTTTTGTCAAAAGAAGTTTAGCTGATATAAAAATAAATAACTATAACAGCACAAATCTAAAGTTACATTGAGCGAATATGGACCTTTACAGCTTAGTCCAATAAAAACTAATTTATTTTAATAAAGCGGAAAGAGGTGTGACTTAATTACTCAAAAACTCTGTGCTGGAAAGTCAAGGCTGGAAATTATAGTTTTCGTGAATGTTGGAAAATTGCCGGTTACAGGTATTTAAACGCAACTGTAGTAAGCGCTCAAGAAGAAGTATACCAGCTTTTGTCTATGGGTATGGTGCGATGCAGACGGGAAAATGTTTTTATAAATACTGGAGAACAGCATAATCGGTATACGTAAATTAAATCAGAAAATCCGCTAAAAAGTATCTATAAGACTCAACGGTTTTTTATCAAACCAACTCAATAGAATTTTATTCGAACAGACCAGAAAACCTAAACTCATATTTGTTTAGCTGATTATTTATAAGAGTTGAAGACATAAAAGTAGGACGTCAGTTATTAAATCATCATACAATATCAATGAGGACATTAAAGAATTTAAAATTAATCGTTTATTCAAAATTAATGAAGAAGTTGATTCGTTTCACAAAATGACAAAGTAAAGGAATAAAAATATTAGGGGTTTCTGCTTTTTGCGTAACCATAATAAAAAGATTTTAATTGATGCACTCGTGCACAATAAATTTAATAACCAATAAAAATAGTACAATATAGCACGCAAACTGATGACAATTTTAAATAGATATTTATAAAGCCTAACTTACCGTAATCTAACATAACCCAACCAGACCCAACCCAACCCAACCCAACCAGACCCAACCAGACCCAACCCAACCCAACCCAACCCATCCAAACCAAAAAAAAAAAACAAACCCAACCCAACCTAACTTGACCAAAACTTACACTTTACTAATTATTTAACTTAAACAGCGCATGAAAATAAAAAATTAGTTATTAATAAGCAGCATTTACTGTATTATTAAAATGAGGTTTATTTAGATTATTCTCGCGCTTTGTTCAACAATTGGTGACTCAAAATGCAGAAAATTTGTAAGCAATCTTGATCGTACAACAATAAACACGTTATTAATGCTGAAGATATAGCTATGGGTGACGTATATGTGAAACAAGTTATGCATTTAATACAGTTAAAAATTTTCATATTACAAAACTTTATGTATACCATCAACAACAATAAAAGAATGCACGATTTATTTGATCACTGTTAATGTGGAAGATGAAGACATTTGTAAATAGAGCGATTGTTGTTTTAAAGAAAATCGAATTCGTTTCGATTAACCAGTTATAGTATAGATAGCTTTTTTAATTAAAACGCTGGTAAGTTAACGAGAATCAAGTTCGCAAATTCAATGAAATGTTGCAAGTTAGCAGATTACTGGACTCCGTTGGAAATTATAATTAATATTCCCAGTTAAAAATCAAAACGGTCGAGTTATACGCACGCTTGTACCATTGGTTCAAGCTGAACAATTTCAATCTATAAATCTCTGGGTAAGAGTTGACAGTAATGTGGTTAAACTGTTTAATCGATGTAGCGTTCTGAAGTTTGCGTTGGTTTAAGTCGAGCTCGAACGCCAAACGGATTGTTTTTTGGAGGATTGTTTTGATCAGGCAACTGAAACACCTACTGTATCATTTGTGGAAAACAATTTATCGAAATTAAGATCGACAGCTGCCTTAATATTTACGTATCCGTTTCTAAAAACACTGAAATCTAGTGGAGTTAAATTATAATACAATAATGTTCTGTAGCAGAGAAAACATTGAATATATTTGTTGCGATCCAAACAATATTGAAGCTGATTAGATGTTATTTGTTGCATTTTGTTCCTCGTCTCGATTCATTCATTTGGATAAAATTTTAAAATATTAAATTTCAACTATATCTACATAAAAAACGTTGATCGTTTATAGATTTTCGGAATAACCACTTCATCGTCCTGTCCCGTTATTTACATGTGACAATCCCGTAAAAATTTTCTAAATCTCAATCCTGTTCTGTCCTTACCTGTCCTGTCCTTACCTGTCCTGTCCTTACCTGTCCTTACCTGTCCTTACCTGTCCTTTCCCGTCCCAAATTTTTTTCCAGTTCGAATGCAAATGATTTTAGAAATTATGATATCTTGTTAACTTTAAATTATATAGGCTCATAAATTTTGTATCAAAGACGTAAGAATTATCTTTACCACTTGTTTTTTAAGATAACTCAAAACTACATAACTACCGCGCTATCAAAAAGCGCACAACATTGGCATGTCATAAATTGTTAAGTGGTAAATGAAATAAATAAAATATTAAAATAGCTAAATCTTTGATCGTGTAAAACAAACTGCACCCATTATTTTGTCATATTGTAGTCAAACAATTTAAGGAATTTGTATTCAAAGGAAACATTTTGGATTAACTAATATGTTGTAATAATGATTAACATGTGTTACTATGCTTATATCTGCTTATAGTATAATTCAGACTTCGTTGAGATGTTGTATGTTAAATGTAAATTAAAAATTAAATAAATTAATAAAATATTTAATATGAATATTTTCGTGCAAATAATTTCAGCTGAAGTATTAGACAAATGATTTTGCTATTTATTTTTTACAATTTTTTTGTAAGAAAAAGTCAAAATTATGGCTAATAAATATGCTCTTTAATAGGTATCACTTTCTTGTTTTAGTTGTTCATTATCTTAATTATAAAATGTTTTATTAGATTAATTATTATTAGACAAAATATGAATACTCTCTGACTCCTCTCTTCAATATTTTAATCGTTCTTAAAGGTTCGACAATAACTATATCTTAGCTATTTTCACCGATAAAACCACCATTGGCCTATAAGTTATTGCTTAAATCCTATTTAAAACCATCTATTTGAATATCACTTTGCTAGATAATTGTTTTGATCGTATTTCCTGAAAATCCATTACTATATAACTCTCCCATATCTCTGAAACTTATAGTAAAATTTTCAATTATTGTAATATAGTCTAGACGGGCCCAGATTTTACGTGCACTGAGGGCGCCTGATAATGATCAATGGAAAATATTTGAATACAAAATATGACAAATTAATAAATACTGTAATCCATAGAGCATTTTGCTATTCCTTAGAAGAATTGAAATGTTATACGTATACCACGCCCACTGTACGTCACTTGCTTAACATTTATGAGGAATAGAGAGGAACGAGCACACGATCTATGGTTAAAACATGTACGTGAGCTAAAAATTTTTTGTGAGCTAAAAAAGATCCAGATTTAAAAACACACAGACATGTCAAATCCAATAGCTGACTTTGTCAAAGTGGGATAATAATAAACTACAACAACAAAAAACCTGTAATTTTTATTTATGATCGCAAAATATATTTGGCGAATAAATATTTGGTGAGTAAAAAAATTTGAACGAAACAATTGATTGGTTTCGCATGAAAAACCCAAATATCATTTAAAAATTATGGAAACAAAAACATTTAATTATTAGCTTATCTGAAAAAGTAATTTTTATCGACTTTTATTCATGGCTGATTTACGTGAAACTCATTATTTTTGATATGTAATAATTTTTAATAAAACTTTTGTGACGCTATCTATTGAGTTGATTAGAATAAAATAAGATACGTTTAATAAGTACGAGCAAAAACGAGACGTATACAAGACGAGCAAAAACATTATATTTTAAGTCTAAGATTAACTAACTGACAATGAATAAATAATTCATATTTTTTGGTAATAATTTTATAATAAAACACATGAGTGTCAGATAGTTATTTCCTTAATAACAATTTTATATATTTTCGACGCTTGATATAAGCCAAATACTTTAGGCTCCAAATCTGTATTTTGTTTGTCACACAATAACAACTGATAGCCATCGGTTGCTTGCAATAAACGCGTTAATACCAAGAATAGCATATTCA
>JAQIXJ010000248.1:0-43265 GCA_034700185.1 Phthiracarus laevigatus
AGTATTATATATCGATACAGGACGTAAGTCATCTAACATGTTCCAAATCATTCCATATTTGCCGTAAACATTTTTAAATAATTTCATTCTTTTATTTTTAATCGAAAGTCCCGAAGAGATCACATTTTCAAAATCATTAAAGTCACCATAAACCTCACATCGTCAGCACTTAGTGTTGATAAACGATTAGAAGAACAATAGGTTAACTATACCACCAAAAAACACCACAATAAACTTGAATAAATGAGGAGCTATTTTTTCAAGCGACCAAACTAAACAAGCGCATGCGCATTATCATCATCATAATCATCTTCATCATCATCATCATCATCATCATCATCTTCATCTTCATCATCTTCTTTTTTTTCAAAGATTTTTATTTAGACAAATTTTTCAAATTTAGTTGTCAATTTAAACAGTAAAAAATTACAAAAGTCAAATAACATTATGTGAATTATCAAAAATAATGAATTATCATAAATAGTGAATAAAGTGTACCAAATTAAAGACATGGTGTCCACCAAAACGAATCCTCAAACCATGTCCGCCAACAAGTAACCAGCGATGGTGTGCTCCATATTCCAATCTTCGATATCCGTGATGACCAGCACGAGGCAATCTTCGGTGTCCACGACGACAAACGCGAGGCATCTTTTCAACCACTTGTTGAATAGCTAACGCCAAACCGATAAAACTTATGGTGGCATTCACTAAATTGGCTGTTTGTGTAATGGTATGCCATCTGAAACCACATATGTCAAGGACATATACCATCAAATAGAAGGCGTAACCCATAGCCAAGATTTTAAAGTAATAATGCATCATAAATAATAATAGACACCAATGTGTTATACCAAAACTTTATGACGTAAATTGTTTAATGCAATACCAATACGTTGTAAATAATAACCAGTGTTGTCAGACGTTTTCAATTTCAATAAAACGGATTATAAGGAGGTTTTCACGTAATCTTCTATGCACAATATGCAATAAACTTTTTAAGTTATGGTCAAACAATGGATTGCGGTACTTATAAAGTATACGCAAATACGATGCCTTCAAAGAGTTGTTTACAAGACCACTCACTGATTTCACTTTCTCAAGTTTAAAAATATCACATATGCCTAAATCACCCAAAAGCGAATTATAATTGGATAGTATACCATAATTCATATCACAGCTAATAAAATGATGTTCAAAAGAGTCAACAAAACCACTTTTACATAATTGGCATAAATCCGTTTTCATCACAAAACAAAACTTTTTAATATCTGACTGTCTCCATGTTCCACGAAAAATCATTTTATATATCACCTCATATACAGACGAATTGACTAAAAACATATCACTTAAACGATAGTCAATTTTACACGAGCCATAACTAATAAGCTCCAAAGATTTATATACAGCAATGGGACGCATATCATCCAAACCATTCCAGATCATGCCATATTTACCATAAACATTCTTGAAAAGCTTCATTGTTTTATTTGAGACCGGATTAGGTGAACAAATAGTTCTTTCAAAATGCGAAAAATTATCAAATCCAATAGATTTAAAATCAGTCCAATTATACAATAATTTTCTATGGTGTATTTCCAAAATAGCAAATGTCTCACACCATCGTTCCATCGAAAACATGCCTATACCGCCATATTCTTTACTACGACACAAACGTTCATTACTAATAAGACAAAGTTAGCCCCAAAAGTAGTTGTTAATTATTTTGCTAATTTTCTTCTTATACATCAAAAGCGGTATACTCAAAGGAGCATAAAAAAGAAAAGCACCAAAAATATATGCATTAATCAGTAATGCCTTAGTTTCCAAAGAAGCATAACGTGTTGTTCGCTTAACATACTCAAACTTGTTTTCAATTTTTTTAACAATATGTGACCACGCCTTAGGGTCGATACCCTTATTGTTTTTTTGTAATTTGATCGAATGTAAATATCGTAAAAATGTCTGAAGTTTACTCTCAATATAAGAGATTTTCGTACCCATCATTGCTCTGTAATATATGATGACCATACGTATCTGATCAATATATTGATTTATATTCTTCGCAACGACATATTTTTGAGAAATAATATTCAATCTTGCAGTAGGAGTACCCGCAGCATTAGATTCTGACAGCATTTGACAGAAACGTGTTCGACTTAAAGGACCACCAAAAAGTTCATCATTCGTATTAAATGGTCGTAGACGTAAAATAGATTCGTTACACACCTGATTGTGTTTCATAACATAAAATATATATAACAGTTCACCAAACGAGAACATATTATTGTCAGCTTTGTTTTTATAAATGTTATCCATTTTTTTTATCATCAACGAGCTTAACAATTTCATCAAATATGGGTTTGACTATACTACCCATAGCATCCACATCTTCCACGAAATATGGCATAACATATTTTCTGCGTTCTTCACTCGTCTCATTTTTCTTAAAACCAGGATCTTTTTTTATCCCTTTATTGTACGCTTTTCTCGTATTAATCATGCAGTCCTTATAATCCGAATAACGGTCGCAAATAGAGGCTATTAAAGGGGATTCCTCTTTCGAAATAGTGTCCATTGTATGTAAATTCAAAAATTTAACATCAAAATCAGGTTGCAATGATTTTTGGCTTAATTGACAAGTCGATCTTCTCGACGTTTGTGATGCATTCGACATCGATCGGCCTTTACGCGAAGCTTTCTTTTTCCCTCTTTTATCATCAATATTGACGAAACCATCATTTGGGTTTTGATTGACAGTATTGTCCACAATACTACTAACTTGTTGTTGAGTCTCATTTTTATCCATGATGTCACCCACAACCTCAATCGCATTGTCATCATTACGTAAATTATCCGTCATATTAGTCACGTCCTCATATTCATCGTCCGAGACAGGAATTGGTGACGATATTTTCGTTGACTTACATTGTTCGTCTTTACTAGAGGTTGAGGCCAACAATATATCCACGAAGAGTTCTAACAGAGCCATTCGCGGAGATGAAGGTTCACCAAAAAGATCCACACGTTCAATACGAAGAGTTGAAATAGTAGGTACCGGTTGGTGTTCAATAGCTGTCGGGTTATCATCCCGTTGTGGTATCGATTTGTGTAGTCTGTCTTCTTTATGTTTTTTCTTTAATGGACAAAAACGTTGAATGTGACCTATACTGTCACAGTAAAAACATGATCGAGACTGAGGTACAATAACACCCAATTTATATGAATTACCATTAGGTTTAATTACAGTAATGTCTGATATTTTTCTAAGGGCATCCATATTTACCCCACTCTTCAAAACAACACTTGCCGTTCTTCTATCCCCGAAACTTAAAAATGCGTCCTTCGGATGATTAGATTCGTTGACATACATTAGATATCTCCATGAATTTTTAGAAAAAAAAAATATTGTTTTAATTTATCTTCAATTTCTTCATTTGAAATACAACTCCAGGCTTCTGTTATCGTTATTATAAATGGTTTTTTATTTAACGGTATTATGGGATATACGATACCATATTCATCGGTAATACCAGTGTCCACTAAAGTGATGGCATCCGATGTGTCTCTCTTAACACAAACAATGTGTCCGCCACTATTAAAACTAAGTTGTAATACCGGCGATGGTTTCTTCAGCTGTTTTGCAAGCATATTGAGGTAATATTTTGGGTCATCGATATCATTCATTTTACTAATTAATATCCTATGATCCATCTTATCCTCCATCGAGTGCCATTCATTCAGAGCTCCTTCTGACCGAATCGCGTTTATTCCTGTCGTATTCTTCTCTACTTTCCTCGTATTCTTAAATAAAGAGGCAAAGTTTTTCTTCGCAAACAACTTATTTTGAGCTGAATCAGACGCCATTATAATAACAATGACAAAGTTTCTGAATGCACCTCAAAACACGTGCGCACTATAATTACAATTAACACTTAATTGTAATTAAACTGTCGAACCAAACATCCAAAATGACCACAATCCGTGGGCACAAAGTGTCCAAACACGAACTGAAGTAATCCCGAATCCAAAATACCACAAAACAAGGCAATTTACTTGTATATGTTAAGAGCTAATATTTAAAGCGACTTCACTATACAAGCGCATGCGCACCATCATCCATCACTATCATCTTCTTCATCATAATCATCATCTTCATCATCTTCATCATCATCATCTTCATCATCATCATAATTATCATCATCATAAACATCATCTTCATCTTCATCATTTTCATCATCATCATCATCATAATAATCGTCATCAACTTCATCAACTTCATCTTCATCATCTTCATATTCATCATCATCATAATCATCATCTTTATCATCATCATCATCAGTTTTCAAACAATTTTATTAACTTTTCAAATACAAAATAGTGTCGTAATTATCATTGTATTAAATTCAATTTTAAATAATTAAAAGTCACAAAAATAAACATGAAAATGTCTTTAGACGTCCTTACGATGTCGAAGCGTTTCCCGCGATGGTGCGACCACCACTCATGCGGAGAACGCGACGGCAAAGTTTCTTCGATGATTTTACAGAATTCTGTACCGCAATCGCCGTACCGACAAATCCCATACTGAAGTTTATGAGATTAGCAAAATGAAAAAACGCCATCCAACGTTTACCACACAAATCCATAACCAAATTAATGGAATTGTTCGGATTAGATATAAAAAACAATTCGTAGTCCGTCATTTGTGTAGTTTTCGTTACTAAACCTGGACAAAGCTTGCATATCGAAACATTTCTTGAATTCAAATACAATTCCTATGCTGGTGTTACTTCCAAAGCGCTGGTGGCAGATAAATTTTCAAACATAAATAAAGCACTAAAAGTTTTAATAAATATAGGTAAAATAATAAAAGTGGATTTAAATAAAAGGTATTTAGCCTCCAACGGCAAATATGGACGACAGTTATTAAGTTTCCATTAAACAAAAAGGAAATATAACTATACTTTCATCAAATATTTCAAGCGCTTAATCATCTCTGTTATAATCAAGAACAACAACATTTGAAAATTTTCAATGAGTAAAACCAACATATTTTTCTACTTGTTCCTTTTTAACAATGTGTTCTATTAAAAATATTAGACTAATATAGTTGATTAGCACTGAAGATTGGTATATTAGTAGACGGTTAATATGGGTAAAACAATGGACAATGGTTTCAAGGTGGAAAAGGATTTTACGAGTTCTTAGTTTATTTATTTACTATCAATTCCTAGTTTAAGACTTCTTTCAAAACTATCTTGAGTGAAATCAGATTTTTCGATGGTTGTAGTTTTGGCAGCTGTTTTTGATCTTTTTGCTGGAAATAAAATATTATATATTTTTATCATTATAAATTTATATGTATACGATAAGGGGTTTACGATAGATAGTAATATTAAACCTGTTTGACGGTGGATAAGGGTATCATTGTGGAGAATAATTCTAAGTTGGTTAATGAAGTTTTTGGTCCTTTATACTTATCAGTGTAAATACGGATAGAACTGTGGATAATGGTATAAAGGTGGATAAAAAATAAAATATATTAAAATATATTTACAAGTCGAAGCAGTTTGCTGATCCGTAGTACGATTCGTTCGTTTCAGTGCTAGAAATAAGTTTATAAAAGAGAAATTATAACTAAAAAAATTTAACGTTTTGAAATTATTACTTTGAGCTTTCTGTTTCTTAGTCGGTTGTTTATTAGGCACTGAAATAAGATAGATAGTAGAATATCTGTATAATTATCGGTATAATTAACAATGTTGAATTAATTAACTACTTTGTCCAGTCTCTGGTACCAGTTCGTTATCAGATTGAGATGAATGTTCATTTTTCGCTTTTTGTTTTGCTGATCTAAAGTTCAATATAAGTTATTAGTGTAGATTTATAGTGGATAAGGGTATAACGGTTGATATGGTTATTATGAATTGATGGTGGATAATGGTTTAGAATTTATTTTATTGAAAATGTAATTCAACCTGTTTTTGCTGTCATTTCTTTCTTATTTATTGCTTTCGATGCTCTAATTATAGTTTTTGCCACAGAAGTTTTGTCCTCATTTCATGTCGATCGTCGTGAAGCTAGAAATAATTTTATAATAGTAAGTTTATAGATAACTAAATTTACCCATTTTGTAAATTATTACATATGGATGGGTTATAACGGTGGATAAGGGTTTAACAGTGGATAGAGAAATTTATGGTATTTTAAATTACTACATTGATGGGTCTTTGATTCGCTATCGCTAGAAAATTGCGGTGATTCTCATTTATTTCTCTTTTTTGTTGGCTTAGCTAAATTGATATAATTTTAATTGTATTTAAAATTAAATTTTAAATAATTATATTTTTACCATTCTTTGCTGCCATTTCTTTATTATCGCTTGTTTTCTTTGTAGTTTTTTAAATTAATTTTTTTGACCCCTTAACCCTCCATTGGGTAGCCATATTCAGGTTATAGCTCGCCCTCAAAAGAAAGACATAATGAAACCAACCTAATGTTTCGTTGACTGGGATCTATAGATTTGTGCGACCCTGAAAGTCTAAATAATTTGAGTAAAGGCTGTGCGAAATACTTTGCTTACGGATAACCGAACGCTTATAAACGGCGAGTGAAATTGATAATCTTTTAATAGATGTTGTATACTGTTTTAGGAAATTATGTGTAAGCCATAGACATGCAAAAATTGTATTAGACAAAAATGGTAAACAAGTATGGCATTACTTTTATTTTGCCATCAACTTATTATTTCCAGAAATTTAAATCAAACCAAATTAATTCTAATCTAAATTTGTGATAATTGATTCTTATTGAATATTTTATGATTTGTTTTGTCAATTTATTAATATTCGCTTTTGTATTTTTAAAAAAATTTTAAATTGTTAATATAAAATAATTTTTTTATTAAATTTTTATTTCAGAATTGATGTTATTAGGTCAGGGATACAACTTTTAGCCAGACCTATATTTTTAGACCTATAGAATATAACCCTACCTTTACGGACGGTTCTTCTACTTATGGGTATTGCAGTGAAACAAACATCTTGGATGTTCACACATTTTAAACTTGTATCAGTGAAATTGAAAAGTTAATACAATAAAATGCATTGTTAGCTTTTGCGCGCAAAGCAGGTTGTAGAAAAATCTTATGTTAATAACAGAAAATGGATATTAATTTACATTTTTGAAAAATTTGTGGTTAGAGGTTAAGGCGCCTATTTTTGTTTTAGACTGTAAGCTTAGGCTCCTTTAAACTTTGTAGGCTCTGGCTGAAGACTGAGCCTAAGCTTAAGCTTAGACCGCGAAAATATCTCTTCTTTACACGAAACTTGCAATATAATGGAGCGAATAAATATATGAGCGTTAGATTATTGTACGATTGGAGCTACGTTTTTATGAGTTAGTCGTAAATATAATGATTAACTCTTAGCTTTGCGCAATTAGATGTATAGAACGCATTAATCACAATAATGTTTAGCAAAAGCCAATAATTAGAGCCAGAATTGGAAAGAGTTAATGTTGAAAATTGTGTTGAGTGCAGCACAACTTTTATCTACAAATAGATTTTATATTGATTTGCAATTTTAGATATTCTCCGCTTTAATTTTATTTATCACATATTCTCCATTAACTGCCACTAAAATAACGTTTATTCACGTAAACAGAGCAGAAAAAATTTTATATTTAATTTTCTAATATTCAAATAAAAGTTGATTAAAGTAAAACGTTCACAACGATTTATTATGATTTTAATTTAATAATGATGTTTGGATGTTGTATTTTCATTTCGTAACGCTTATGGAATGCTTCGATTATATTTCCTATGATATCGTGCCACATATAGATTTAATCCAATCCATTATGCGACTACAAAAATATCGGTTATAGAATATGTCGGTTAGATAACCCAGCCTACAATATGCGATTTTTCCTGTCTTTTTTCGATGTGGTTTCATTATTATGTTTCGGAAAAACATGAATTTGAGTTTTTTTAACTTCGCTTTGTTTCGTTCAAAATATACTAAACATTTTGTACGAACAATAAGAATAGAAACTTTAAAATAATTATTTTAAACTAAATTGATTTCAATTCTGACGATAAATTTTATAAATATCATATTAAATAAATAATAGAATAACCAGACTTAAGTCATGAAAATAATAAACTTACCGGTAGTTACTCATTGCGTTAATATATTGCAAAACTTTTTGTGAAGTATAGGTAACTTGTGTGGCGTGAAATAATTTAATTTCGACGAAATAATTATTTGTAACAAATGAACATTTATTTTTACAACGTTCTGTACAATTTACACATCATTTGTATAAGTTAGTTAAAGTAATAAATTTTAAATCTCAAATTATATACAATCCTCATAGATATATATAAATTCATATAAATTTCATCTATATTTACAAATTTAATTAAATTCAATTAATTAGTTAACTTTCTATAAAATGAACATAAACTCAAACTAACTCTTAAGCGCACTTCGCTTTTTATCCTAAAAGTTCTGCAAATATCGAAACTCTAATTAAAAATTGGTATATTTTTGGCAACTCGCTTCTGGTATAGTAATTAAACTGCCAAATCGTTGGCTTTTAATACTGAGCTCACTGTTTCATTATGTTAAGGCTCAATAATGAACACTTAAAGGAAGCGCAACTCTAAACTCGTCCGCACTTTTTAAGACTTAGAAATATTTTTTTAGCTCGCCTTTTGTTCGATCAATAGTGCTGCGAGTGATGGCAGAATTACTTTGAAAACGAAAAATTATTTGGATAAAGTATGTTTGCCGCAAATTTATAATAATCAAAAACAAAATTCACATCGAAATTTTTTTATACAAAATCAAATATTAAAAGATGTGTTTGATTTAATAAAATGAATATTTGTGTATATGAGAGATTAGAGTTAGAATTTGATAATTAAATCTGATTAAATTAGATAACCGAATTACTTCTGACTAGTGTACTACAAATGGTTACAAATTTAAATCAAACTCAACTTCTCAATGTGAATGGCGAAAGTTGTAAAAATTTTTAATTTTAGCGATAAAGAAAATTTTCGTATCACAAGTAGAAAAAATTAAAATAAACTTTTAACTTCCTCTACATTTAATTAATTTTTTGCGTCTCAACTCAATTTAATTTGAGTGGAACTAAAGATATTAAATTTGGGCAAACTATACGCTATCTGCGTCATTGATTTTCAAGCATACGCCGAATAAAAAGAATGGACATTATTATCTTTATGGTCGAGTTTAGGTATGGACGATAGTTCATAATAGCCCACATGAACGTGGCTGTTATGGTTATTCACATGATTATTATTTCGAGGCAGCAATTTTGGAGTAGTTGTGTTCGATGGCAGTTTGGGAAGTGGTGGCGGTTGTGGTTGGGGTTGAGGTGAAGGAGTTTTATTAATTAAAATTGGTTCTGCATAATCGTGTTCACTGTCCGCATAATAATGTTCACTATCATTGTTATCATCTTCGCTACTCGTGATGGTAGCGGTTGTCGTTGACGTGTTAGTTGTGGCAGACATCGATAAGACAGAAGCTGGTAATAATTTAGGCGTACCAGATGTGGAAGAAGAAGATAATTGATTGAACGACATTTGATTGTTATTACTATTATTATGACTGAGAATATCGGAGTTATGGCAGCTATTAATACTATGATTGTGGACATTTGGTAACATTTGTTCGGCATTAGCGGCACATCTCACCACAAAATGGTCCAATAAGTTAGTATTACAGTTATTAAGTCTTGAGATTAGTTGGCACTTTTCGCACGTTCCGCTACGAATCAAGTCTGGCTGCTGTTGGCTCTGCTGTTGCTGTTGTTGCTGCAGTAATAACACCATTGCTTGGCCATCTTCGGTGCCTCTGTCTTCGTCGGCATCATTCCATCCCTCATTTTTATAGCGTCTTCGTCTTAAGATGACAAATATAAAGATTACGCATATAAATAGAAAACTCGTTATTATAATAATTGACATGAGATAAATTTGTTGTTCGTTGTCAGCCGTTGTTCCATTCTCTTCCCTTTCCCTTCGCTGCAACTGATAAAGATCTAAGTGAGGAGAGAAACAGAGAAATATTGAGAAACGAAATATTTACAATCCGAATGTCAATTCAATCGTTTTGGTTGCGATGTTATCAAGTTTGGGGGGAATATCTTATAAGCGGTACGGTTTCCAAAGCCAAATAGATATATAAGACAAATAGCTATACAGAGAGAAAGATAGAGATAGGGAGACAGATCTTAAATATCCATAATATTTTATAACATGGCATGGCATCGCATCTCTGGCGCATCAAAATGAAAACTAGGCTAAAGTGAATGCTGTACATTGTGATACAAATGGAACGAAGAAAAGTCGATCGACACAACTGACAAAACAGTCACACAATGTAAATGTGTTCGCACTGCGAATAAAATTCTGTGTGTGTATGTGTGTGATGGCATTTTGATGATCACACAAAGTGGTAGAGTTGTATAGTTATGTTAGTGCGATGCTGTGTTAAATAAAAGCAAAAGCGTAGCTAATGCTAATGTTATATAACGGAGAGAGAAACAGAGACAGAGAAGAAAAAATGTTGAAGAACTTGAAAAAAGTTTGTATGAGTAGGAGGAATGGCTTGAAATATATGAATGGCTTGCTTCGTCTGAATGAATGCACTTAATGGTCTGTGATCAGATACATAGTTAGAGAGATGCAGTAAAAGACATAAAGCAAGTTACATCTCTATACACAGTGAAACGCAAGAAAGAGGAAGGAAGGATGAGAATTGAGCAAAAGCTGGGTTTGGATGCGCTATAACTCTATATGGGATGAGTCATACTTATACAAACTTGGAGTACATATCAAAACATCCCCACATCAACATAGCCATATATCAAAAACTTTTACAGCCATTTGGCTATCACTCGCTCACTCTCTCGCTACGAATTGATTGAACTGAAGCGCAGTTCAACCGAAAGTCTATTTCTGTGAATTAATATGCCTCTAATCAGACCGTTTTGCTGACATTCGATAGCAATTGAGAGATGCATATCTTCCGCTTCATATCCCCAACAAATAACAGAATAACGGCACACAATTCTACAATACATTAACTATTATATTTTGAAAGCGCGGAAAGATTTCTCGTTAACTAAATACATGTGCATACTGTAATGACTCTTTCTAGTCATTATGCAATAAAACTCCAACCAACGTATAACTGTATTAACATCGCATTAGACTCGGACATTACTAGTTAGCGGACGTCTATTATACAGTATACATACGCGTACATATACGTACATATATATATGCGCTGCGATAAAAACTTTTTATCCTCAACTTCATACACAAAGTGCTTTTCTTGTATTTGCTCATCGATTGTGTGACATGTTTATGGGGTTTTTTAACAAAATTTTATGCCACTTAAATGCATACGAGAGACAGAAACGAGTAGAGAAGCAAAAGTTAAAATATTGCGCTATATTTAAAAATACCGTCTATTTAACATAAAAAGGATATTAAGGGTGGTTTTCTGTTTTCAAATATCCGAGAGACAGATGAATATTATACAAAGGAAATAACCGATACATGGAACGCATGAATAGCGTAGACTAAAATTGAATAAAAACCAATCGTCAAATCCAATGTTAGTGAACTGTATTGTATTGCTTATTAATTAATTATTTAACTTATGTACGGTGTTTTTTGGTTAGCGTTAATATCGTTGTACAATATTATCATTCGGTATTATCACTGTATTTGGTAACATAAATTGCGCATAAAATTATTATTAATTATGCTTAAAATATACAAACAAAGAAAATATTGACAGATTGTGATAACAGTGCCCCAAATAATAAGAGTGTAAGCTTTTCTCGTAAAATAAATATCCACATACAGAAAGAAAGAGAAAAAATAGCATAATCTTTCGCTAATCACACACAGAACCGCAAAAAGTTTTCCTACGCGTTATAAGCGTGAGAAAGTGTTTCCGTGAAGGAAGCAAATTATACTGCAGCCAACAAACACAACAGTCAAGACTTAATAATTGATCACTAAATAACTCAAGTCTATATGATCATTACGATCATTAATCTTATAGTTCAATAACTTTGTGGTTGAAAAATAAAAGTTTTTCTTTGTGAGTGAGTGTGTGTGTGTGTGTGTGTGTGTGTGTGTGTGTGTGTGTGTTGTGTATTACCTAATTTTCGGCACATTCCTCCAGAACAGTTTTTGATTAAGAAGTCATGACCAACGCAGTGCTGTCCCCCATATTTTGGCGATGGATTGCTGCATATTCTTCGCCTTACCTTAATTTATCAAAATTTTTAGTATTATTTAGCGATTATTATATAATTGAATTAAAGGTTATTTAAACTGAGTATTACTTGCGAGCACTCGTGGGAACACGTAGACCAAGAGCCTAATAATTTCCAAAAAATAGCATTAGAATAATTGTATCGAATATTTAACTCTATAAACAATATTTTTTGTTTCGATTATACTCACTCCAAGAAGTCCAGGAGCCATGGATTGGCGAACAAATAACGCTACAATCGATTATTTGAGTGGATTCGCCGGCACATGTCTGGCCATTATTCAATGGACTTGGATTGCTATTCATTAAAATAAGTGATGTATAGCATAGCGCCTACGCGTTCATATTTTAGTATTGCTAAACCATATTTGTAACAAATGATTACAAGATAATTGTATTTTTTTCAATAGAATACGTGTTATTGTTTAACATGCCATATATCATAAAACCTTTTGTTAGAACATTCTGTGTGTTTCGAGTTTACACGAGGAAACTGTTGCTAAATTATTTATCTATGGCTCACTTAGCAAACCAAAACAAATGCGATTCTTATTGTGGTCACATTTCATTATATATCGCCTGTTAATACTTATAATATAATATATTTATCATTCGCTTTTAAATTAGGGTCACTACAATTTTTTCGCGCAATATATCATATACGCAACAGATATATCCGTATTAAAGTTTAATCAATCAATAATTTAATAAAAATGGTGCGCGTATTGAATATTTATGATACGCTTAATTTGAATTGAAATAAAGCAATACCTGCAATATCTGACTCTCTTTTGGGATCCACGACCACATTTGTTGGCAGCACTACAGCTGGACCACACTCCCCAACTACTCCAACCTCCGTTCACTGTGTGATAAATAATGATGAGATGAAGCAAAATTAAAAGTAATGATAGAAATCAGTAAAAATAAAGAGCATAAATAAAGAAAAAGGTAAGTAAAGATAAAGAAACACCACTACGAATAGTATTAATACCCAAGTTTATGATAGAAGCGAATAATTGCTTTTCAGAGTTTATTTGCGTACGTAACGCTGTGATAGAGCAGCAGAAAAAAATTTCTAATCAATTTTATGCCATAAATAAAAATTTTTATGGCTTAATATCTGCGTCTTACCAAAAACGGTCAAAGTGGCTGATTCGCTATATCTAACTCCGGCCGGATTGCGAACAGCACAGGTGTAATTGGCCTGATCTGCAAGCGTGGCCTCTTTAATAATGAGCGAACCGTCGTGAGCGATAAAATAATTATCGTGATCCAAAGATAAATTATGTGGAATTATATCCGAATCGGAATGATCGTCATCATCATTGTTGTTGTTTTTGTTGTCACTGTTCATACTGATGGCGTGTTGGGCAGTGCCGTGATTATTAGCATTAATTATTTCTCCATTCTTAAGCCAAAACAATGTTGGCTTCGGATCTCCTTCAGGAGGCAAACAAGTAAAACTCGTTTGAGCGTTAACCGCTACGGATTGGGACAATGGCTCATTGATGAAATGCTTGCGCAAGTCTGCATTACGGGTTATATATAAACAGTATATATAGATAAGTAAAACAGTGAATAACTTCTTTTCAAAAAAAAACAAATAAACATTAACATAGTACGAATAAATTAATCATAAATAATAAATAAAAATTAATAAAATGTTCATTTAATGACTAAAAGTGGGTTTATATTGCAAACAAAAATAAGAAAAAGTAAATTATATAAAAATAAGCAGAAAATTGATATAAAAAAGGAAAGAAATAATGCGATGAACAAATAAAATAAGATTAAAGACTAGTATGTAAGGCAATGAAAGTATGACGAGAATAAAAAATAAATGTTGATCAATAAGCTGATCGCTGCATTTTTAGCGCATTTATCTTCACATACCTCCGTACTCTTTTATATATATAACATGCATTAAGTAAAGTTATTATACTTTAAGGGGATTAAATCGATTAGTATTGATTGATGTCAAGCGAGACAAGAGAGTGCTCACTATTGGCCTCTACTCATGCACGGATGCTGTACTAGAATTGGTACGAGCCTTGGGCTCATAGAAATGTGGAAATACAATAGGAAGCGATACTAAAGCAGAAATAAAAGGCGAATTCAGAGATGAATGCCGTTACACCAAACGATTAGAGTTACGCTTTTTTGGATCATTTCTGGATGCTGTGTGCCTATGCTTATGTGTGTGTGTGTACAGTGAGTACAGTGTTGTGCTCTGTGATGAAATGCTGTTAGTCTGATACAGACAGTAAGTTAGGAAAGCAGAAAAGAAAGCGGCAAAAATCAATTATAGTAAGTGCATGAAAGTTATATATCTGCATTTGACGTTATAATTGATTGACGTTGTTGTACTAGTGGTATACAGTCGATGGTGTAATTCCTTTTTCGACTCTAAACCCGAAGATACTGTGATACACACACACATAACAGAGAGTACAGCATTGAATACAGTATAAGGGGATTCAAGCAATTCAGTACAATGCACAGTAAAAAGTCATTTGAGTGACACAAAACTACAAACAATAGCGTTAGTCTCAGGCGCTATCCGTTTATAAATATGAACAAAAGGTTATGAGTGATAAAAGAAGATGAGACACATTAACATCAGATAATAAAGAACAAAAAGATCAATTAATGCAATGGAAAAAAGACGTTTGGATGAAATAAATCGTTAACTGTTTAGCAAGCGTTGCCCTAATTTAGGCATTATTTCAGCGCCAGTTTGGAAATAAATGCGGCGTTAAGAAGGATTCCCAGCAAAGCAATAGCAAAACGAGAAGATGCGATGTGATGAGCATAAAATCACTACAATATGCAGCGTGTGTTACTTTTAAAGGAAATTAAAGCCTATAAAAAACAGTACACAGTAATGGAAAGCTTAACTATCGCAGCGATGATACTATTAAATCAAGAGAAAATTCCCTCACGTTAAACGGCGAATAAAGTCGTATTAAGTTATACGAAAAAAAACGCGAAGATATACAGAATAGATATACTGTACAATTAATTTCAGCATATTATTAACTAACAAACGAGCTTTTATGAACTCTATGTAGGTTTTAAATGGATGCGAAGAAAAACTTTAAAAGATAAATATTATCGATAAAATAGTTTTAGTTCCCAATTAAATAAAGAAAAATGCGTTGAATAAAACTACACTATAGATAAACACAAAAAGTAATGTCTATGAATAAAATTACGGTAAAACTACTTCTTGTTGTTTATTTTTGATTGGAAAAATACTTACACGAAAATAGAATGGACGCGCGACGGCTTAACAGTTGATGATGTCCACCATATGCGGTACACCAGCACTGGTACGGTGTCGTATAACCCGCTTTTGTGTGATCTTCGATGTCAGTTCGCGTCACTTCTAACGATAGCTCAATCTGTATTTACATTTTGCCGAACAAAAAAAATGTAAATTAATTAATATATTAGAAGCTAATTTAAATATTTACGCATAAATTTAGTTTAATAAACTTTTGATATTGAAAGAAAACACGTTATTAATGCTCACAATTCTGATTCCTGTTTGCGGATCAACATAGTTATGACCATTTTGTTTACTGTGAATCGATCTCTCATCGCCTAAATTATAAATTACGCGAATGTTTACACAACTCGTTTACAGTTAACAGTTTGGGCTAATTGTTAATTGGGTTTTATCTAGTGTTTACCCGTATTGCAACTGAACCACGCTTTCAACGCGTTTAACGTTTTGCATCGGAGAAACGCTGGTTTGGTGCGCACTATGAATGAATCGCTCGGTTCCTCTTCGAATGATAGTTGGCTACTCACTTCATCGCCGTTCGCTACGTCTGTTAAAACAAATTTATAGCAACATATTAACTATGAATTATGACCGTATAATAAAAGTTTTCTGGCGTACGCCAGAGTTGAGTCCCTTTTTTAATAAAATCACTGGTACTCTGCGGATATTAGTCGTATACCACGACTACAGTATACTCAGTCCAAAGCTTTTTAAGTTCTATTTTTATTATCAAACTAAATTCAATGCGAGTTTTTTTAATAATACGAGAGATAACATGTTTTTTCATACATGACAACATTCGATGAACCAAATTTTTGCGAAACTTATTCCGTTATATAAAACATTTGTCGCGTGTGTTTGCGTATTCGGGAAAAAAGTCTAACTCTCTTTTAACTTTCAGTATTATTTTTTTACAAACCGTTTGGTTTATAAATAGAGATAAAAAAGCTGTTCCGTAAAGCAAACAACAAAAACAACTAACAATAAATGAACGAAAAATTTGTTGTCAAACATTGTAAACGATAACACCGTTATTATGATAAAAACTTCTCATAATAGGTTCTCATGCGATATTGGGCTTAATATTTATCTATAAAAGTATATATGCTGTAACATCTTAAGTAAAAGTTAAACAAAATTCAAAAGCAAAAGCATGTATGTTCGCGATTATGTTTGGGATAATATTCTATGGTTTAATCTCCAGTGCGGTATTAAGTATTAGACACATTTAATTTTCAATAGTGCATGTGTGCCGTAGTTATTGAGAAAAATTATCTTTTACGCAACAAAGAGGCAAAAAAATCAACACTACAGAGAGAATTATGTTTGCCTTAGGAATTTTAAAAATTGATTTGATTATGCACCGTGTATTACACTGTTATTCTCTATTTTCTGTATACATTAAGAATAAAATGTGCGAATATAATATAATTAAATTTTGCATATTTCGTAAGTATATGCGCCGCAATTTCTTTTAAACATAAGTCATATACCATACAGTTATGTACTCTTTGAAGTGATAAAACATCCATTTATTTTCCTGTAATAATCCCATTGAAATCTTTTGAAAAGTCTATTTTAAATTTTAAATAAATAATAACTCAATGTTATTTTATTCTTATTAAATTTTACAATACAATAAAATTTTTTCAAATATTGTGATATAGGAAAAAATCCGATTTACGATATCAATTCAAAAATATTCCGAAGTTTAATAAAACGCGTTTATTGGGAACAGAGATATAAAAGCTTTATTTTCACGCGCATATACTAGAAAAGGTAAAATTCGAAAAACTTGGACCACTCAAAAAAACTACTTACTATTCACGGAACATTAATACGCAAAAAACTCATACGGAACAAAAGTATCGTTTACATTGTCGAACAATATTCAAGCTATAAGCTTACTCTTTTGTGTAAACTATTGTATTTATTTTTATTTGAAGTGTTAAACAAATTTGCATTTTTTAAGCCAAATCACCTTTTGATGTACAATATTATGTTTGATTAATTATAAAAGGATTTATTGCATTAATTAGAGTTTTAGTTTGGTAATTGTGTGAACGTCTTTAATCGGTAATGACATTACAGTATGAGCTTAATAGTTATTTAATTATTAATGTGGAGCCTAAAAATTTATTGCTATATACTGTATATACGCTATAATTTCCGAAAATAAGGGATTTAAGTAATTATTAAGGTTTAAGTTTCTCAATTTACGCAAACGAATAAATCACATAATAAAAAATCTAAACTACTAAAGAATAATTATGTCAGTCGTTCTCATATATCACACGAGCTTAGGGATCAAAAATTTAAAAAAGAAACATCTTTATAAACACTGGGTTTATTTTGCGGCCACAAGTCTTTTGATATTTTCAAAATGAAATTGTTTTCAATTTGCTTAAAAAGATTACAGAATTTATTACCTTATTTGCCGATAAAATACGCCACTAATTTATATTATAACTCAATATACTGGTGAGTATAGGTTTTTTCTCTTAACTTTATTAAATATATTTAGAATAACAAATTCTTTTTTCTTTAAGCGCAACTTTTTCCGCGCAAAGATTCTTATCGAAAAAAATTAAATTCAAAACGCCGAATATCTTTTTAAAAAACACAAAAATATTTTATAACTTCCATTCACGTAATGCGATATTTGAGTTAAATCAAAAATTATCATTTTAATTGGAAGCTCTGAAATGAAAGCAAGAAAACAGTTTTTAATAAACGCTTTTGCGTCGACTTATTATCTAAGAAAGCAAAACGCAATAATTTGATACGTCTTTTTAAAACCCATATTTTCAATGCATTAGAAAGTTTAAAGTAATATTTGGAAAACTTTCTTTTTTTTCGGAGAAAGCTCTTCGTTGAGAAACACTTCACTCGCGTTTCGTATATAGACATACAAATCTTATGTAATAATCTCCAAATATTTATTCAACACATGAGAAGGGGGTGTTTATGAACGGCAGTAATTTCGTCGAAACTGCTTTTAAAGCGTAAACAGGATAAAAATGTTTTTATAAAACAAGTATTAAAGCCATTTAAAATTTTATTATTTTTTTTGGTAAAAAATTTTGTAATCGTCGCGTATCTTAATTAATATTTATAACTTAATTTGTTTAACTCATAAGCTTTAGTGTTTCGCGCGTTGAACCCGAAACACACTGATTAGTAATCAGTTTTGCTAACCGTAAGCGGTTGTTAGGCTTTGCTTAAGATTAGCAATTTAAGTCTAATGCAAATAAAACCGCAATAAAGTAGATTATATGTTCTGCGGATTTTTAGTTGCATTTCGCTTTCGAAAAGTTTATTTAGTACTTGATTGTACTGTAAATGAATTCGCATTAATGTTTTATTTGTCTGACTGTTCACACGTTATACTTTAGTTTTAAAAAACTGTTCGTTCGATAAACATAATTCAGAGAGTCGTGTAAATATGTGGGTATAAAGTATTTTATGAAACTAATTTAATCCCAAATGTTTTCCTATGTTCTTTTCATAGGGTTTAGCACCGTTTCGGCTTTTTTTAATGTCGCATATAAATACTTTTTTAAATTCTTTCATATGAATCCACATTAAATTAGAAGTAATCATATACTGTAGTATTAACTGGTAAGCAATTAAAAATATTACGAATTTCTGCATCCGATAATACAGTAATTCTAACTGTAATAAAAGTTTATAATTCAAGTTTATTTGAAATTTGTTTCGAATGAATCTTACATTTTGTGACATACAGTGATATATAAACACTTAAATTTATATATTGTAATTAACGGGTTTTAGATTTAATTACAGTATTTTATTTAATTTTACCATTCATTTAAAGCCACACAACACAATATACTTTGTAGCCAAATCTCGACAACGACTGAATTACTGTATATATAAGCTTATATGCAATAAATATAAATCATACATACAGTTAAATCCTTATTATACTGTAAAATAACAGTTATTCAAAACAATCTTTAATTATAATTTCATTTCCTTTAAATACAAATTCCTTAAATACTTGACTACAATATTAAATAAAAAATTGTTAGATTAACCAAAATGAAAACTACAAACTAAAATGGCTTCATTTATTTAGTAAATATAAACGTTAGAGATAGATGCCATTTCCTCCATAATTTTAATGCCCAGACTAACAATCTTGAGTCAAAACGTAAAAAAATAAGGTTAATTATGTTTGGGCTCTTATTTATGAATTCAGTAATAACTGCAACAAATGTAATAATGTTTTGGTAAATTTATTTTAAATGGTTTTATTGACAGGTCAACTAACATTGTAATTATCTGACTGCAAGAATTTTTCTTGCTTTTGTACGCTAACCTTCAATAGACGTATAAAGTAAAAAAGTTTTATTCTAAATCGTTTCTACAGACGTATAATAATTGGAGTAAACTCTGGAATATGTAGATATTATACTGTAAACATTTATATCGAACGTCTTGAAAACATTTGCGATAACATTATAAGCAAAATATACTTAAAGCTATATTTATAGTAATGCATGCTTAAGAATGTAAGCATTTCGTAATTGAAAAACGCAATTGAAAAAAGCCATCGGAAAAAGTCTAATAAAAATGTTTAAAAATAGCAAACGCGTAATAAACAATTGCGTTAATTTTCTAATTATTACCAAAGTTTTTAGATTTAAAACTTTTACACAATGGTGTGGAACATTACAGTATAAGCAGTTACCTCGCAAATACTGTAGTGTTATCTCCGAAATAAATAATTAAGTTGAAAATGCGGGCAACGATGCACACACACATAAGAATCTGCTGTTAATTAAATAATGCGCACGTTTTCCGAATAGAAGTAGTAATACGATACCTTCAATGCGAACCAAAGAAATGAACGAATAATAATAAAAATAATAATAGATTCGGAATTAATCTAAAGTTAGCTCTTAAGTGGGTTAGCTTTTGTAAATCATAATGCCTTACAATTAGAATGGAATTTATCGTATGTTTTGTCTGCCAGTATGTCTAGAGAACCAGTGAAAAATCAACTTATGGTTTACGTTAACGAAAAGTTCTACCGTACAGCTATAAATTTTTTAGGGGCGAACACAGACACTCCGTCTTCAGCGAAGTTAGCGCACAATTTATAGCGAAAAAATATTGCCCCTCAAGTGATTGAAATATCCGTCTGACAATCGTGTCGAGCGAAAAGTAAGAAACCATTAGTCATCAATTGAAAGCTACCTCTTTATATTTACATATGATTTTTCGTTACCCTCTTATGATACCTTAATATGATAGTGGTTTTAAGCGCAGATGGATTGTGTTTCGATAGGAAGCGCGTTGTTGTTTGTTGTCAGGCAGTCGATTGGGTGGCAATCCATACCATTTATCTCTATCAAGTCTGCCATTAATAATTTAATTCAAATAAAAAATGAATCTATAATATATTTCCATTTATATTTTTACCCTTGATTTATCAAAAAAAAAACGTTTTGATATAATGTCATTAACTAAACAACATTTTATTGTATAAAAGTTATATTAACGCATTTTGTCCGAAAAAAAGTTATACAGCAGTCTAATGCTTACAGTAGTGTATAGTCTAGTACTCAACTGCCAATTGTTGGCAAATATTTGCCTAAAACAAGTAGAAAAAGTAAAGTAAAATAGCAAATAATGAACAAAAAAGTTACAATCATTCTTTATTAATGAAACGATTAATTAATAAAAATAACTGTTTATAAGTTATTAAGACATTTTTTTAAAAAATTAACAAACGATTGAATTAGTGATTATATTTAATTTTCTCTTCGAACACCGAACATAAATTATCAGTGACTTTAAAGCGTATGGTTTTTGTCACTTCCTTTCAGAAAGGAATCCTTTAGGAGCTCTGGAGTGCGAGTAAATTAAAGCTAACTGTTTTCGATACTTAAAACATAAGAGCGCATAAAACTGCCATCAGTGATGTATTATTAAGAATTGGCGATAAACAAAAACACAGAAAAGACAGTGTAATTCATTGTCAAATTCATATACTGTACGAGTAAACGGAAAAAAATAAATAATAAAAGTTTAAAATCAAGTGGCACTCGAATTTGAGTACTTATACCCTGTAATATTAAAAAAACTGGTTTGAATTTTTTTCTTCTTCTTCAAACTTGTTTTGAATTTTTTCGTCTCGGAAAAAATTTATTGACGATTCAGTTTTGATAATATTATTCCAAAAATATATTAGAGACTAAAAAATGTTTTGAATATTTTAGTCAGAAAGAGCTTATAAACTTAGTCATTAACTTAAAAACTGACTTAAAAATAACATACTTCTCTCTCTCTCTCTCTCTCTCAAAGCTCATTAAAAAAAAGTTATGCGTATTATATGTTTTTGATTCAAAAAATGGATAATTAGAAAACGTGAATAATAGGACGGAGTATGTAAAACCACAGAAATTAGTATGATTAAAGTTTTTGCTGAACAAATTATCGTATCACAGCATGACATTTAAGAAACTACACAAAAGAACCACAAAAGTAAAACCAAAGTTTCTATAACAGCGCACAAAAGCAACTTAAAAGCAAATCGAACGGTTAAGTAAATGTCCAAAAATGAATGGAAAGAGAGTCGATCATCCCTTCAATCCCTGAAGCGTAAAGTTAACGAAAAACCGAAAAACGGTCGAACACTGGACAGCATTAGATATTAGTAAATACTAAACACAGAGTTAGAGGAGATATAAAATTCTAAACTCGTAAGCCATTGGCTTCAATAGTAAAAAGTGCATTCTATTGAGGGCTCGCAGCTGTGCAGTTGATTTGAGTTATTACTTAAAACTATAAGATTTAATGGACTTAACTTTTAGCTGCTCATCAACCAAAAGGGAGAATTTTGTTGTTGCGGGGAGCGATCGAAACAACGGTTCCGACCATTTTAAGTTGCGCTATGTTGAAAGGAGGGGTCAACACTCGGGGGTCACCAGAGGAAAGGCAAACTAAACGCTAATAGACGAACCAGTGTAGTAAAGAAAAGATGTTTAGCGAAATTATTGTCAGTAAAACTAAGGACCCATACAGACATTTCGTAAGCAAAACAAAAGTTATACGAGCAGAAACAACTATTTCGAAAAACCCAACTCATACGCGAGTGAACAGAGAGGAAGCAATGAACGGCGACTAACCGTAAGATATATGATCGCGTAATATGGATATTAAATAATGCTCTGTTTATTAAATTTATATAACGCTAAATACAATACATTTTTGGCAAACAATGTATGCATTAAGTAAATTAAGCCAAATGTAACCTAAAATATTCTACGGTTACTGAATAAACAGTCAGTAAATTTCAATTATCTCAACGCATTAAACAATTGCTATCTCTGTTATGCTGCAGTTGTCTCGAGGATTAAAATTCTTACATGGATTATACATTTTTTTCCTCTTTTTTGCAATTTTCAAGACCGTTGCGAAAAATCTAAAATACTGTACAACTATAAGAGACAATTAAAAGCAGATATTTAGCTTTTTAAAAAATGTTTTGAAAATATTCGCATAATTGGATTCACATCAGATTGAATATTATTCAAAAAATGAATCGTTTCAAACTGGTATTATATAATGTCGGTTCATAAGTTTTTTTTGCATGGCTTATTATTATCTTCTTAATTCGTGTGTATCAATAAAATATAAAAATATTTCGTGTCAAATTCATTCGATTACTATTATTGCTTAAATGAGTAAATAAAAACTATAAATCGTTTCAATCAAAGTTCATTTTTGTCATAAATTTCTCGCATTACGACAAACTTGCAATGAACTTTAAAATAAACGATACTGTATAGCATAATACAATAATCGCTTTGTTATTATTAGGTTATTAGCATATCTTATTTATTCTACTTCGTTGGTAACTGTTAGTTACCACTATCACTCAAATTAAAAAACTTGACTCTCGCAACACTTTATTCAAACAAGTTAACGCTGTAATATCTCTTCGTTTGAACAAAAAATAGCAATTTTGGTGTTATACTGCAGCGAAAATGAGCACAAATCTTATAAATTTTAATATAAATGTATTATTTATATAATTTTTCCTATCTTTAATTCTAATGTTTGGACACTTGTCTTTGAGGTCATATGTGATATGGACACGGCTATGGCTACGGCTCGGTTAGTTCATTGGGTCAGAAACCCCACTAAACATTTCAACAATATGTTTGGAAAGAATTTTAAATAATAATCTGCATTATTTAATGAGAATATCTTATGCATGGAAAAATTGAAAATTTATTGGGTTTAAAGCGCTGATACCAATGAATATATAAAATTATTAGACAGTTCAGTATACCGTACATCAAATTTATAGTATTCGATTGTATTAGCCGCCACTACAGTCACTCCCAATCAAACAAATAATACGATTCTCTGGAATTCGTACGCGACATCTCAAAATAGTCGAAAAATTTCGCTTTGAGGAGGAGTCGGTAAAATGAAATATTATGTTACATAAGGGGTGACAGATAATAAAAAACCCAAAGAAAAGTGACATTTATGCCACGCATGGTTTCTCATTAACAGACCTGCGTTTGCGGAAAGTAAAGTTTTCGCGACAATTAACAATCAAAAAAAAAGTTTATCATATTCCGTAATCATTTTGTTTCTCTTTGTGAAAAACATCACAAAGACTTTTTCAAGCTTTGATTAGCAGCAAGACTACCGAACGTATAATATTAGACAAAAACAATTTGTTAGATAAAGATCTGTGTTATTGTATGTCGTATTATACTGTACTATACAATAATGATCGTAGAAATGATAGCGTATAGAGTTATGAAAAAAGTTTTTTTAAATGTTATTCATAGTGATTCACTATGTATGACTAAAAAAATCAAATTTATGAGTTATTAAGATATTCATATACGCGGATGAAGAAACAGCGAGCGATACTAAATGTCATATTAATGATGCTAAAGTTAATTTATCAAAATAAACTAAAAAATGCCATAATTTCGTACTTAAACTCAAAGTAATATAACTTATCTAATAAAGGTCTTCTTTAGATCTAAGTTTGTTTGTTTTTGTTTATTTTATAATAAATTTAATTTTTACTGGCGATAAATCTTTTAGCAATGCCATCATTAATCTGATAGTATTAAAAAAATTTAAAGCGCAATTTGATATCCTATAATAACTGATAGCATACAGATAACATTGGGGTGAATACTACCTGTCGGTTATTTTAAAATAATTATTTATTTATTTATATTTCAATATACATATACGCATATTATAGTATTTACGAATAAATAAATAAATACTGTTTTACGTTAATACACTCTTTGTATAAATATATTTAGTGTAAAACAATATTTATTTGAATATACTTCATACATACATTAAGAATCAAAAATATTTGTTTATTGTTTAAAAGGAAAAGTTAGCGTTAGTGAAAGTGGGTTCGCGTTGTACTCTATAGCTATTGGTTATGCAACACACAAAACCTATTTTTGAAATCAGCATTGTATATGTATTTGTAAAAGAAAATTGGTTGCATTAAAACTGGAATCGCTGTTGGAAAGAATTCGGAGATAAAGACAGGACAGAATAGCAATCACACACACATACAGATAGAGAGGGGGAAAGCGGTGAAGCATGAGTAGGCGCCCTTCTTTGCCAATGTTAGCAAAAAGTGACCGAAACAACTCCGCAACTCCGGCTTAGTTCGAAATTACTATAATTATGTTAAAAAAGCGCAGCAAAAACAGCATCATATGCGAAAACTAATGGGAGAAAAATGATGGTTATGTGCGCCAGTGTTCTCTACTTCTTCAATACAGGCACAGATGATGATTGCTTTTTAAAAGAAGTCAAGGACATCATCATTACAATTATAGTCGTTCGCTTTGATTTCTTTTAGACTCTCGGCTTTTTTATGATTGCATCTGTCTGTCTGTTCTGTTCTGTTCTGTTCTGTTCGGGGCAATAACATTCAAAAGCAATAGACTGAATCACTTTCTTCGAGAGAAATGATTCTCAAATTTTCAACCCAAATGAATGCAATACTTTTACAGTACTTTGTATACTCCTTACAGCTAAAAAAACATATATTCATGCCATCAAAACCTTAAAGGCATTTAAACAACGAAATCTTAAATGCAGTAAAAAGCCTATATATTTCCGAATTTTTCTAACCGTAAGTTAGCATTAGTTTTGTCACAACTGTTCGCCAATTCGTATATATTTTTTATATGCATTTTGCTGTTTAATACAGAATCCTTAAGAGAAAAACTATAATAAAATATGCATTATCATGAAAACTACAGTAGTGTTTGAAGCAATAGAAGAAGAAAACCATAAATCATTTTACACTAACTTTATCTCGAATGAAATTTGATTTTTCTCAATGTTGTGTTTTTGTATTAAATTTCTATTAATAGAAAATCAGTGGAGAATCGAAACGCAGACACATATACAGTACACAAACACAAACAGAGAGAACAGTAACCACACAAACCATTTTGATAAGAAATGGGGTTCGAATCAGTGCATCGATGCATCTTTAAGTTCGAAGCTAAATGGCTAAAGTAATGCTTAACGATCCGCAAACTGCACACCAAAAATATATAGCATAGTGTATTGTTAGGCAATGGAAAAAAGAAAACTTATGAGAAGAAGAAGTTATGACAGCTCACGAATATAAGTAGTTGGGACATCAATGGCAAAGATGTGACTACAACTAAAACTGATAATATGATGGCACATACAGTATAGCAACGGAATCCATTCAATAACAGTTGATAGATTCGCTGTTTAATCTTCTGCTCTCAACAGTTACCAGAAAGAGCAGTAAATGAATTCAGCGCAACATAAGCTTTTCTAATACCAAATCATCTCAAACCCAGAACTTTATATTTTTCTCCACATTTTCTATTTTATTGATTTTCATATATTTTTTAAAATACCTTTTAGATTTCGACGCAACCGATTGCGCTATTTGTAAGTCATATTTTTTTTATCGAAACATTTTACAATTCGATTATACATAACTTTATCCATTAAAAAACGGCACAAATAATTAACTTTTTCCGTAAAATAAATATTTACATCGATTAAGATTTTTTAATTAGAAAATTTTTCGTTCGGTTTTTTTAATGAGAACCATAAGTGTGAGTTATTTGAGACGGCAGTGCTCACTACAGAATTTGAAGAGCCTTAAGAAGAAGTTTGTGTATATATTAAGGAAAGCGCGTAAATAGCGAGTCGAATGGCGAAAGTCAAAAGAGAAACACATAATATGATGACTTAAAGCTAAATAAGCGAATAAATTTGCACAAAATTTAGTGCTGCCAACGCTAAACAAAATGCACTTTTGATGCCAAAATAAAGCAAACTCATCCCCATTAACATCAACATAGTTATTTCGATTTTGTTATGCAAAGAATTTTCTAAGTTTAATATAAACGCATAAAGATTACAACAGTATTTGATTAAGAAATGAAATGCACGGCAATTGATATTTTATCGAAATAAGCAAAAAAAACGATGATAATAATTTTTTGTTAACAGTGCTGCTGTGCTCTAAACATAGCAGCATACGAACAAATACGAAATGAACAAAACTTTTTAAGCTTTCATAGAGTCATAAAAATAATGTACAGCTATGAATGGCATGAAAAGAAGAGTGCGAGAGAGAGAGAGAGAGAGAGAGAGAGAGAGAGAGCACTTAAAGATATTGCAAACAGATAAAAGCGTAAATATATTAAGGCATAAAGCGCCCGATGAGAGCGAATGCACAGTCGACGATGAAGAAGAAGAAAAACGGCAGATAATAATCATTTTGGGGCTCTCTATCCTATCCACCGGATGCACTAATGAATCCCTTTTCTTATGGGGTATACCAGCATATATCCCTATCGGCAGTAAAAATCTAAAACAAATTTTCTTCGTCGCAGTAAACTGTCCCGAATGGGGACATCCCATCACCCGAACACTACTCAGCATTTAATTTTTTTGGGCGAAAAAAATATAAATTTCTTTGAAAAAAATTCTAATGTTTTAATGTTACACAATATATTGAAATATGGAAATATATATATAGCTTTTTGCGACGCAAAAAATAGTTTGTGTTGAGCGTTAAAGTAAACTTCTTAAAACAAGTTCTATGGAAAAAAGTTGAAACACCACACTATAATCACATCTATTTCATTGCCGCAAAAACACTAAAAGCTGAGTAACATTACTGTAAACAGTTTATCTTTCCAGTAAAAGCAAAGCACAGCGCAAAATATTTTAGGAAAGTATGAAAGAGTGATAAGAGTGAGACAATTTTGCTTCGAAGAAACATATTGAAGTTAAACAGCACAAAACTTTATATGCGACGCGATATAAGGAGGAGTGCTTGTGCTGTGCATTTGGAGACCAAGTAATGTAAGACACTAAAGGAGATTTTAAGTTATGATAAGCTCCGCAGTATAAGCAATGTCTAAATAGAGGAAAACACGCCAAATATCTTTACAGTGGACTATGTATGTCCATGTAGTATGTGTGTGTTGGACAGATTTTTGCTACGGTAATATCGCGTATTGTTCATTGTGTAAATGTTCCATATGTGAACGTATTTGTGGTAAGAATAGGTAACTCTATCGTTCATTTTTACGCTTTTTCCAAAAACTAAACGCTGATGACAAGAGAGAGAGAGAAAGGGCATCAAAAAAACTTTTAGCACAGGTGCACTAAGTGCAGAAAAACACAATTTACTTATAGTAGTAAAATAGTGAAATACGAGCTATCGAGAGCTTCATACTTCTTGCCTCATATAAGATAGCTTTTTAAAAAAATGCTATCAACTATAGCATTACATTTTGGCCCTCAGGGCGTAAGACCCAAAAAAAGAATTAGCGATTGAGGTATGCCTCGCGAGATTCTTGTTCTTTATATTTTGCTCGGAAAGAGTACTGTAAGGATAAGGAGCCTCTTCGTTAGCCTGACGTGGTGTTTGTTTTACAATTCGCGCATACATGCCCGCAGGCATTGTCTCATATTACCACTCTCTTAGGTGGAGACTGATGAGACACACGATCCCTTCCCTATATCTTTATAATTTCATAAACAAAGCATCATTTATAGAATTACTAATTGAATTAGAAAATACATTTATGCAATTATTAGGGCAACAATGGATAGTGGAAACAAACAATTGTCGCTAATTTGTTATACAATATATATTTATTATCTTAGTTTAAGTGATGCTAAAAAGGATATCAAAAAATAGCTTTTTTTCATTACGTTATCGTATTTTTCATTTGAACTGTGTTTAAATTTAATATATAATTTTTTCTCCTCTCCGTAACACACGCTCTCAACTAATATATGAATTTATTAGGAGATATAGCTTATGAGATGGTGAGACACTGATGATGTGATGCGGCATATAAATTCATTGTTATGGCCACAAAATGTGAAGTGAACTGAAGTGCGCCAGAATTTATTAAATTTTGCCAACTTTTCCTATTTTTTTCTATAAAAAACGACTTCGCATTCCATTTAGCAATATTATTGATATTTTCCGAATATCTTTATAAACTCTAGAGTTTATTAACATCTGAAGACGCGTTTCTAAAGGATTTTTTTAAACGCGATAACCAATCGTACAGTATTTAGTAATTGGTTTGTGCGTTAAGGCATAACACGACAAAACTACATAAAACTTTCAAATAGAAAAAATGTTCGTTTAATCGTTAAAACTATTCGCATTAATTTATACCAATCATAACCAATTATGTTTATACCAAAAAAATTGAAATTGAAAATAACGCTCGCAATAATCGCAACACATTTTTCACTGTAAAACTTGTAAGCCGTAAACATTATCCATAAGAATTGTAAATATTTATATTTCGTTATCGTTTTAACGTTAGCGCTAAAACCATATCAAAAATAATTTCATTATTACAACTATCATTAACATTTTCGGCATTAATTTAATATTGATTCAAGTCATACGAATCATAATTAACACATACACTCTATTCGGAAACATAAATTTTTAAGTCGATATTTAAGTTGATATACAAACTCAAAATAAAATACAATGTAATGTAATTTGTATGGACATATCATTTAAATTTTTCGTTTTCTTATAGAAAAATGGGGCAAAAAATTATTATCAATATTCAATCCATTTAAAGCTAAGTAAATTCAACGAAAACATTTGTAGTATTTCTGATTTCCGATAAAATAGAAATCGATTTTATGCCAATAATTACTTAACCAAAGATTAAGTTTTTTTCCAAAGAGCTATAAAGAAAACAGACAAAAATTCATTTCATACCTGATGAATGGGATGAGTTGATGATAATCAACAAACTGATAACAAGCTCAACAATAACCAATTTAATAATAGTAAATGCCATTTATTATATCGAATCGCATAGTTTTTCAATTAATTTTGTTTAATTCGTACGGAAAGCACAAAATCAATTTCGATATAAGAGTAAAACAACGGTTCCATCAATATATATATATTTGGATCGGAATCACAAACACATACCACCAATAAATACAAGACAATGTTCTTCTCAAACTAACTTAAACCATAGTTCAATCTTATAAGTATCAGCGAATGGTTTTGTACGAATGGTTCAACTTGTTATGGGAAACTATCACTACAATGTGTAGCGCGAAGCAGCGAAACATTGAAAACTGTTTCGTTCAACACGTCATCAATCGCTGCTATCCTATTGGTTGGTTTGGACTCTTCCGCACAACTCCATGCATATTCGCTTGTTTAGAAAATTTAGAGTACAGTATATGCTGAATGTGTAGTTATTTACTATTAATGAGCGCAATCACGCACTTATGAATTTTTAATACAAATTCAAGTAATAAGAGGGCGATATTCTATGTAACAGAATATCCCAGATTGAATTTATAATAAAATTTTTTAAAAAATAGATTCAATTGAAGATATAGCATGTATTGGTAAAAATATATTACTGCTAAAATTAAGCTTAGGTTTTTTAAAATATGCAACTTTTTTGTTTTCATTTAAGGAAAACTTTTAAAACTTTGTTAATATTTACATGAAAACGAATTAAACGAGTTTCTAACGCAAATATGTATGAATTATTTTATTTCTAATTAAATAAAAAATAGTGTACAATACAATTCACGTGTCATACATGAATTAGAATATACGAGTTTTATACAAAATACGAGTAGAATGACATAAAAAAACACCTAACATTTTATAATAAATACCCTTAACTACACTTTTTTAATAAAAAGTTTTTAAAACATTGGTTTAGATAATAAATCATCAAAGTTGGACCATTAAGTCAAAATTTTATAACCTCTACATTTAGAATTATAAAAAAATTCCTATTACTCTAAACTTACTACAGATACTGACTATTGAAATACAAATTACCCAGAATTTAATTAATTAAACTGTAAGTAAGTTACAGAAAAGAGTTAACTTACTCTATTAAAGAAATTCCCATTAGAAAATGAAAGTTACTTCAGCGACAGTGAAAATGTTTCTCGATAACCGAATTACTTTGATTTCAATATCAACAATCTGTACAAATGTTCACATTAAATAAATTTTTTTGCCCTAAAAAATATAATTAACCAATGAATAGAATATGGTTTTTATCGGAGCTAAACTTTTTTACGACGTATTTTGAGCACACGATTTAAAATATATTTTTTAAATTCAAAATTGGTATATCAAAATTATCAAAATTAAAAAATTATATATTTTATATGAGTGTGTGTGTGAATACATTCGGTTTTGTTTGGTTAATTCTTCTCATAAGTGGCGTTTTGACCACTGCTTCCTAAATCTTTCTAATTAGCAAATATTATCACATTTAACTCCAACGTTAGAACAAATACATTTTTTGCATCTCGTGTTCAGTTGACTAATTTCTTCGTCGATGTTATACATTGTTCCATATATATTACATCCTAAATTTTAATTTAATTCATTCAATCAGTATTATTTGAACAATTTGTTTTTAATTTGTTTGAACAAACCCGAAACTTTAAATAAATCCCAAGTTTTGTCTTTGTTTTCCGTTGTTAAAAGTAAGGGTTTCGATGATAAAGTTGTGGATACTGGAGTTGTTGATATTGTTGGCATAAAAGATTGCTTTGTTGATGTGATCTCAATCTTTGGTTTCACTGTTGTTTTCTGTTTCAATCTTGTTGTGATAAATAATTGAGATTTGACTGGCATTTCAGTAGTTATTGGTAACGAACTTAAACCAATCTAAATAAATATTTATTTTGTATTTGGTCTAATATTTTGGTAATTCTAAAACATGTAGCAGAGGAGAGGGGAGAGAGAGGGGAGGGAGAGAGAGTATACTTACATCTGGCACTTCTGAACCAAAACTTTTTGTTAAATTATTATTATTATTTAGGTTTAAAGATTGTATTAGAGTTGGATGAGAATTCATATCTGGATTTTTTCCGATGTCATTATTATCTTTTAAAGACGATATTTTATAAACTTCTGTGAAAACTTGTTGTTGTTGTTGGAACTCTTTGTGCGAATCATTTAATTTTTGAGCTAAAATTGTTTGATTATCAAATGACATAACTGACAAAACGGGTCTATTTTGTTGAAATTCGGATGGAATTGGAGCTATAAGAGCACCACCAACCGGTGTCTTATTGCGTAAATTACTTGACGCTTGATTAGTATGTGGTTTATTATTTGGCACATTATTTAATAGAAAAGGTGGTATTCGTACTGGTGGTCTGTTTTGATTAACATGCATTGGTCCTGAATTGGAATTCGGTGAATGCAATTGCGGTGGTTTTAGACGATACTTGTTTGCGCCCGAATTTTGTTGCGTTTGATACGGCGACGGTCTTACTAGTTGTGAGGGTCGAGGGTGTGGTGGTATTAACGGCGATATCGAATCAGATATCGATGGCTGCGAATTGATTTGATCGCGATAGCTATTATTTTTGTTTAGATTTGGAAAGTGAACTCGATTTTCATTTTGATTTCGATTAGCATTATGGTTATATGTGTTAATCTTGTGGTATGGTTTCGGTGTTGGATCCAATGGGAACGGAGGGTATTTGCTCTGTGGACTGTGAACATGGAGTGGTACTGCTGGGTAATCTGGAACTGATTGGTAGAATCGTTTATTCTCTTCTTTGGGCATCATATCGTCAAATCGATTAAAATTTTCTGGCACTTTATCTGGAAGAGAGTTATCGGGTTTGATGTTGGCGTTTATACTTTCATTGATTAGTGGTGACTCGAGTGCGACTGGATATTGTGGACCCTTTCTTATTGTCGATACACTGGATGTTTCTGTTTGTATTATAGTTTCGCTTAAATTGGAGCTTAAATTCGTTTTTGAAATCATATCTTCTGTTACTCCTTTAAATATAAGAATAAAATGATATTATGTAAGAGTGAAGGAATATTTTGTAAGATTCTGGTTAATGAATATAAAATTTGTTAGACTCCACTGGAGAGAACTAATTATAATTTAGTTATTCACAAAAAATTAGTGCAAAATCTTGCTTGTTTGGGCTAAATAATAAAAAAAAATTGTAATCATTATGAAAATCAACTTTGTTTTAGTGAAAAACCATAGTTTAGTGTAGAAACTGGAGAACAACCACATTTTCCTCGGGTCTAACGATAGTATAAATATCAGAAAGCTATGGATAATCAATAACTGAGGTCGGAAAATATAAAATTAATCAAATTTATAGAGCAATTACAACTAATTTTGCACAAAATGTTGCTAAAAAATATAAGAATTTTTGTTAAGTTCTGACGACGGGAATAAAACTGGTCATTAAAAATAAATGGAATAAAATTAAATATTTAAATTTTCAATACTTCAATATAACTAATATAATTTTATAGTTTACAATTATTAAAGAATTTTTATCTGATTTGGTTTAATTGTAATTTCGTTTTTAAGTTGTCTCATTTATTTTGCGTATATCGTAGAAAGACAAATATTTTGTCCATTTTGGTTCATTTAATTAGTATTGGTGTATAATTGTTTCTGTAGTGGCAAATTAAACTGTAAAAATAATCTTAAAAAATTATTCAATAGATTTGCGCAGAAATAGCAATTTAAATAATCGATAATATAAACGAAGATATAATCAAAAAACAATATACAGTACTCACTGCATATATATCTTGGACAGCAATAACCGCTAACTTTTTCTGGAGTGCAATTTTTTTCTGGCTGTGACGGACACTTCTGTTCCTGACACAGCTCTCGGCCATAAAAGCAGCGGCAAAGTGTGCACGGATCTGATTTTGGTATCATAGCTCCATTTGCGAACTCTTGCGAATTATACACACACGACGCTAGAAATGGGAAAAAGTTGCGTAATTTCAATGAAATATTGTTTATAATATGCAATTAACGTGTAAGTTGTAAATTATAATTACTTTGTTGCGAAGCCTTTGTTGTTGACGTTGACTGCGCTGGAAGTCGTATAATAAAAGATGAGTTTTTTCGATTGAGAGAAAGCGTTCCAGCGTTAAATACAGCATCTTTTATCTTAAACGGAATAACTCTTCTTTGGCCATCGCTCGAGTTATCGACATCAATCCTCGCTCTCTTCTCTAATTCTTTATCGCTATTATCCGGCTCTTCATCGATCACGTCATGCCTTTTCATAAAACCATTATAATAAAGCGAATCACTGGACTTATGCGTGTTTGCCGTTTGATCGTATTGTGGCCTTCGATGCCCGTTCTGGTTCATTATTTTCCATTCGTTCGACGACATCATACTATTGTGAAGATTATAGTGGCTATTACTAGGTTTCACATAAGTCGGTGCCCTATTATTCTGAGCGATGGTTTGCGTGTGCCTATCATTTACCGACGGATTTAAATGACCTGAAGATGGAACCACTTTTAAACTGCTTGGCGTTAAATTAATTAATATCGAATCGCCGTAATTATGCATATCGTGAAACGGAGTTTTCGATGTAATTATCTCTACTCCGCCATTATCCGAATCCGAATGAATTTTATATGGCGGATGGTTTCCATCGTCTGAGATAAAAAACGATGAAGACATGTCCGATTTTAACGGAACGTGACCTCTACTGGTCGGCAGTTTAGTCGCATCCGTATCCGATCTTACGTTTGACAAAATTTCATTTGAATTATTCTCTTTAACTGATTCTCGCGGTTCGGCCGCAAGCGCTGGACTAAGTTGTTCGTCAATGGCGCGAATAATTCCCTGCAAAAAATCTTCCACTTTGTCAAAAGTGGTCTCATTTGCAGAATTTTCATTTTCATCTGTTTTGGCAAGAGATTCTGAGCTATTTATATATAATGTTGTCGTTTCCGTTACCACAGATCCATATTGCAATGATGGAGCGGTTGAGTCAACATAAATCTCCGAAAACTGCGTTAAATTCGATAATGGTATTTGAGTGGTTGAGATCTGTTCCATCGCTGTTCCCATTTCCGATTCATCTTTATTTTCGATCGGATTAACGTCGGTGTATGGGTTCATATCTTTAACTAAATTATCGGTTCTATACTCAACACTATCATACGTAACCGTATTTGGATCAATAGTGGACAATTCAAGTATATCAGGATTTCGAGACGATTCCTCCAAGTTTTCGCTTATACTTTCGGTAGCATTTTCGTTAGAATATTTTCCACTCAAATCGTCTTCTTTTCTTAGACTATGCGATTTCAGGTCAACGCTACCATTTCGTTGCGATACGTTTAAACTTTGATTGGCTGATACGAAAGTATTTATGGCTGTTGTGTCCTCACTTAAATTAGATATATCGCTCTCGTTTATTGTAACGTAATTTTCCGTGTTGTTGCTGGAAATTTCTAAATAATTGATATCACCATTAATTTTTGTAATTAATTCATTTATAGAACGAGTTGATTCGTTGTCAAATGAATTTGTTGTGGTGTAAGGCAATTGCGTTGTTTGTTGCAATTCTTCTATTGTAGTAGGTTTTAGTTTATCCGAATTGTGTAAGTTTGGATTTTCAGTCGAATCTAAATAAAATGTTATAAAGAAATTTTTTAATAAATTCACATTTATGATAACCAATAAACCCATTTTAAGCAACAAAAATGTTAAACAATTTAACAGTAAATAATCCAGATTTAACTGTTGGGAAATTTCATTCTGAATTTTTGATAAATTTATATTTTAAATTTTTTATTAAATCTAAGTAAATCGCCTGATGATGACTAGAAGTTGTTGCGTATTAAAAAACGTTGTCGTGTTTCAAAATTATCAAAAATAAATTTCCGACAGTTAGGTTGGATTATTATTATTTTAAATTTAACAGTTACTTAAAGTTTTTTCTTACAGAATACAAAAATACTTATTTTGCCTTAAAAATTTATTACTATATTTTATTACTTTTAACTTTTAACAGTTGATAAAAGATTATAAATTTTAACGCAAAATAGCAAAATGATTCGATAAGTTAAAATATAGAAACAATTTCCGGCATTTCGCTTGGATTATTATTTAAAATAAAATACAAAACTTTTTTAAATTTAGGATTTCGATATAATAAAGCTCCCAGTCAAGCAAACTTAATCTCTTTTTTAAACGATTTTCTTGTTATTATTGGCAAAAAATCATATTAAAATATTCTAATAAGTATTTTTCCGAAGTATTAAGCTTACGAGTTAGTTGCTCCCACTTTGTGTAATAACAATTCATTATTTCATAAAATCTAAAATATTCAGTACTCACGGACAGTCGATCGGATATAATCAAATCTATAAACTTATTCTAACGAGTAAGCAAAGCTAAAAAAACTTAAACCCCGCCCACACCTCCACAAAGGGCGATACGTTGCAAAACTAATTATAATATGGCAAAGTTCGTTATCAATTTAACATTGCATAAAACTTACTGCATTTATACTCAACGGGACAACAATGTCCTTCAGGAATTATTGGTACGCATCCATCCATTGCTGGAGAGCATTGAATTTTTTTGCATTTTTTAACCGCACCGGTCGAACAATAGCATTGCTTGCAATCTTGATCACTAGGTATGGCATCGCCGATTTGATAATGTAATCCATCGATTAAACACGCTTAATTGAAAATAAATATTCGTTTTTATATTTATCATTAAAACTTTGCAATTTTGCATAATGTAAATATTGTTACTAAATTAACAGTCAGACTAAGATTTAATTATTTTCCAAACTCAAGAGCAATAATTATTTTATTTAATTTTCAATAAATCATATTCATTAGGTTTGAAATAACTTATTATGAATTATTTATGGGATATGTAAATTTATAAACTTACTTGATTTCCGTCCTAACATTGGTGAATATGTAGATGTTGTCGATGTTGTCGTTATTAAAGTTGTTAACGCTTGTTCGCCTACAATTCAAAATTTTTTAATTAAATTTCGATTAATGGGTTTTCGATTAAATTTTTTTAGTTAAGACATTCCACAAGTTTACATAATTTTTAAAATGATTGTTTGATTTTGATTATTTAAACCAATCAAATATAATGATTTTTGGAAATTACAATATATGAAAGTCAAATTATAACTCACCGCAGACATAACTAGTTGGACAACAAGCATATTCACTTATATATCGCGGCAAACATCCCATTATTGATAAGTGACATCGCGGTCTTATACACATTCTCTTAGATCTATAATATTTTTCCCAATTAAACAAACCATAATGTGATTTTGTTTTCGTGGTGTATTTCATACCTGATACAATAACAATATTCACAAAAAGAAGTTGATATAACGGCGGATCCTTCTGCATAAATCGTTCCGTTAATAGCGCAGCCTTTCATTAGAAAACAATTAGTTATCTATCATTGGGGCATATAGTCGTTAACACTACTTACTGCCTTTATTAATGTTGATTAAATTATCACTATCCTCTTGATTTAGTGGCACATCTGGACTTGAAGTCACTAATAATAGCGATTCGTGAAATGCTGTGGATGGGCTCGTTTGGAATATTGTCGTGATTTGATCTTTTTGGGTCACTGTTATTCTATTATTGTCTTTGGCTTTAATCAATTTTGGATTTTCCTCAATATCATCATCAATATTAGCAGCTATTGGTGGCTGTTTTGCAGCTGTTTGCTCTATACAGTTATTTAGAATTATATTTTAAATAAATTTTAAGTCGAACTAAGTTTAATAAAGTTAAAGACAAAGATAGACACAGAAGTACAGTCAAATCCAGAAGACAGTTAAAATTAATAAAAAGGATAAATTTAATAATCTAATATAACATAGGGCTTCTGTGTTTTCGATGATTGATTATAAATTAAAGATTAACGTAACTATAAGCTGTGCTTACATTTACTCATTCATTACCCAAAAATTATGAAATTAAGTTAAAATAATTTCCTTAACTTAAAATATTTTAACTCTAACCTTAAGAAAACTTTTTTAAATTTAACTTTGACAGGTTAACAAATTTGTAACTCAATTTTTTAACTTTTATGGCTAACTTTAGCACAAACTAATATTAAACTAAAAACTAAAATAATCTCAAACAAATCTTTAGAATAATAATTAAAGTATATTAAAATATTACTTAAATATAAATTTAATGTAACGAATAATATAATTTAACTGGAGATAATATTTCTAACTTAATATTTTTGATTAAAATTTAATAAAATAAATTTTAAAAAGTTTACAGATTAAACTAAAATTTTAATTTTAACAAACAGGTTCCGGTCAAAGAGCTCTTTAACCCTTAGATAAATTCTTAACTTTAATTAATTAACATTAAAATCATAAGATTAGAAGGTTAAAGTGTGCATCGCTGCTTTCGTTTTTATTTCACTTACTATTTATGCTTTATTAGTGCACAAATTAATAACATAAGTTCAACCAATGTTGATAAATACATTAAATTACCTGCGGAGTAATGTAAAGTCGCATTTTCTGAATCTGAAGAATTGAGTTGTGGCACAAGCTCTAAAAAATAATTTTAAAAATTGTTTGACTCCATCAAATAAATTTATCAGTCAGAATTTTTTTCATTCTCGCGACAGTTATAATTGAATTTGACCATATTTGCCAAAAGTTACGAATTTCGTAAATAAATGCATAAATTTAGTTTTTATGTTACTGTATTACCATATGCAACGAAATTCAAAGTTTAGTGCAAAAATCTGGTCAACTTCAGTACAATAGCAAAGTAAATTAAAATGTAAAATATTGTCTCACTATTAGCTTTCCATAGATTTTCAGAAGACTTTGTGCTAGAAATCGAAAACTTGTTGGCGATAGTACTACTAGAAGTAGGCCTACTGGTAGTGGTAGTAGTAGTAGTAGTCGTTGTTGTTGTTGTAGTAGTATATGCAGTGGTTGGTGACTCGTTAATCATACTGGTTGTTGGAGATTCGCATTTCATTGTGGGACAGCACTGTCCAGCTTCTCTAGTCGTTACACAATTTTCATACGGTGATGGTTGAATAAGTGTGGGACAAACCCGAAGAAAGCACAAAAGTACACCCTTTTTGCAGGTGCAGTTCAAACATGGTTCCTGTGTGGTCACCTGTTGACCGTGTGAATACTTCTTATTTTGGTAAATGCATGCTATTTACACAGATTAAAAATCAACATTGTATAACATAGGCTATAAAACAAAACAATTCCTCTTTTACAATACATCTATGCTTTTAAAACTGATTACAATAAACATTAATAAAAATTCTAATGAAGAGATTTCTACGATATATTGTGTACTGTATAAAAAAACGAATCACGACTTTCTCATTATTTTTTCTCATATATTTCATGGTCATAAAAAAAGTTCACCCGCAATGGTGTACTGTATTTGTTTTGTGTTTTTTATGACTAACCTGGAGGTGTATGCGATGCCGCTGCCAACCTCGCTGAAGATGGTTTCTCGTAATAAATATAACCTATAGGATCATAACAGTCAAAATTAATAAGTTTTTAATGGCCAAAAGTTTTCTTTTCGGTTTGAGGGAAAAATGCCATCAGAGTTATGATCATAATTATATAATTGCGCACAATTTGTCATTCATGACCAATTAGGGGGAGAAATACGGCTTTTCCCTATTGTTTTCTCTCATGACATTCAGGAAGTGTTCGGCGAAAAGAAAATATGAAAAATTTACATAAACCATATTGTGTTTGGTTAGATATTTGCTTATTTTAGCAGTAAATCGCGGCTATTATTATGTTAAAAGGCAACGCATTGAACAGGTATTGTGCAAAATTTTCGTTTATGTTTCTTTTTCACTTAATAAACAGACTTCTTTTCAACGGGTCATTGCCTTTTGTTAAAAAAGCGCTATTTTCGGTGGTTTGGAAAGTGAATATAACCAGGAAATAATGCACAAAACAACTCAAACTTAAACTTCACGAGTATTAAGCAAATTATGATTACTTTCATAACAACAACAACGGCAGCAAAACTATCCAAAGCTGAGCGGAAAAAAACAGGACAAGGGTAAGGGCAAGGTTTACAAGTTTAAGCGCAAGCTTTATACTATGAGCTGATAGAAGTTTATCGTGTGTTATACCGAAAGTAATTGACTTCAACTCTTTTTTAGCGTTTTATCCGTTTAATTTCTTTCACCTCAAAAATTCAGAATTCTAATTGAAATTCACATTAAAAAGATAACCTGTTTTTTATCTTAATTTTTTCTGCTTTTTTTTACTCTTTTAAACAGTCACTTCTTTTCCAAACGATGAATTCAATGATAGAAAAAAAACTGTGTTTTGAATTTAGAAATACAATGGGAATACTTTCAACATATTAATTATTTAAACAAATATTGTTTGTATAAATATATAAATAATACTATGGGCGATAATATCTAAAGTAATATACGCACAGAAAAAAACTGCATTGAATTAACTTTGTTTCTAAAACAACAAAAAACATGTGCTTTACTAAAAAACGGTGAGAAAGTTGCATAAACAGGTTTCAAAAATGCATATTACACAGTATAGTGCCGATGCTTACGAGAGAGAGAGAGAGAAACCCTAAATTTTTCTTTCAAATATGATTTTTTGTGAATAGTAAACATTTGCAATGATATGCACGGATCGTCTGATTGAAAAGGAATTTTTCTCTTTCACACTGATTTAAACTAATGATCACATCAACATTTTTTCGGTTGGGCTTTCTATTCCTATTCAGCTGACTCGTTATGAATCCGTTTATTTCTATAACAAATATATGATAAGTGATTCTGACATATTTAAGATAAAAATCTGTAATTAGTAATCTAATAAAAAAGTATAGGCAAGGGATTTCGCTTGGTTTGACTGTTGATCAGACTTTTCTAACTGTAGTATCCGAGCATTATAATTAACGTTATCTGTATGGTTCATAAGCATACGAACTTACGACATGTTAGCGTTCGTAAGGCGTGTATTCGGAAAAGTATATCTGAACTTCGCCGTGTCGTTTACAAAAACAAAACCACCAAAAGACGAGAAAAAAAGTCAGAAAACTTTTAATCACGGGTGCAATAAATTCAAGAAAACACAATTTACTCGCGCGATGTGAAATAGCGAAAAAGCTAAGCTATCACAGTCACTATCGCTTCAAATTTACTTCATAAGATAAATTAAAAATACTAGTATTGCACTCCAGGGTGTAATACCAAAAAAAAAGAAAAAAGAATCAGCGATTATGGCATGCCTTGCCAGAGATTTAGTTTTTTTTCTTCTAAAGAGTGAGGAGCCTCTTCTTGGGCTGAGTTGTTTATTTTACAATTCGCCCATTCCTGCCCTCAGGCATTGTCTCACATTGGAGTCTAGATCGTCATACATGACAATTGTCTATTCGGAAACATAAGTTTAAAAAATTTGATGCCGTATTTAATTTGATATACAAACGCAAACTAAATTACAATGTAATGTAATTTGTATGGACATATCATTTAAATTTTAAAAAATTTTCGTTTTCTTATAGAAAAACGTAAAAAACATTATTATCGACATTCAATCCATGAAATATATTTAAAGCTAAGCAAATGCAACGAAAACATTTGTAGTATTATTGATTTCCGATAAAATAGAAATCGATTTTAAGCCAATAATTATTTAACCAAAGATTAAGTTTTTTCAAAGAGTTATGAAAAAAATCAGACAAAAATTCATACCTGATGAATGGGATGAGTTGATGATAATCAACAAACTGATAACAAGCTCAACAATAACCAATTTAATAATAGTAAATGCCATTTATTATATCGAATCGCATAGTTTTTCAATTAATTTTGTTTAATTCGTACGGAAAGCATAAAATCTATTTCGATATAAGAGTAAAACAACGGTTCCATCAAAATATATATATTTGGATCGGAATCACAAACACATACCACCAATAAATACACGACAATGTTCTTCTCAAACTAACTTAAACCATAGTACAATCTTATAAGTATCAGTGAATGGTTTTGTACGAATGGTTCAACTTGTTATGGGAAACTATCACTTTTTAAGTGTAGCGCGAAGCAGTTACACGTTGAAAAACTTTTTCGTTTTTAACGTCATCAATCGTTGTTATATTATTGGTTGATGTGGACTCTTCTGCACAACTCCATGTATATTTGCTTGTTTCGAAAATTTCAGTATATGCTAAAGGTGCTAATGGTTTGACTTTTTGCAAACCAAACCTTATTTTTAAGTTGTTAAACTATACCATTCCAGATCAATACAAAAAAATTAAACGATCCAAACCAAACCATTAATAACCATTAACCATCAATAAAACTTTTATTCCGTTAACGTGATTTTGAATTAATTTTTTATATAAATACTTAATTATTAGATTTATATTTTATTGAAGATTTAACGCAATCGACAGGTATTTCTACATTAGAAACACAATAACTGTTTTTTAAATTAACTAATTATGCTTATTAGAAGATTCAGCCATTATGCCCTAAAATTATTCATACTATTTTTTGTAAATGGTTTAATGGTTTGAAAATGGTTTTCTTACTTTTAGTATTATCAAACCATTCCAAACCAAAATTAAAAAACTTAAACCGACAGCAAAAAAATGGTTAAAACCATTAAAGACCAAACCATTAGCATATTTAGTATATGCTGAATATGTTTAGTTACTTACTATTAATACGCGCAATCACGCACTTATGAATTGTTAATACAAATTCAAGTAATCAGAGTGTCCCAGAGGGAAGCTAACCCCCCCCCAAGAATTTTCAAAAAAGTTGACCCCCTAACTAAAAAATGAACAATTCAATGTATTTTTAATGTATTTTAGCCGATGGCAGAAAAATTGTCGTTAAATCCAAATTCTGACTTGAAATTTTGAAAAGTCCGAAAGTACCCCCTCCCGGCCGCCACATTCTGGGACACCCTGTAAGTAATAATACAATTGTATGGCAATAATTCGATGTAAAAGAATATTCCATATTGAATTTATAACAATACAAGACCGATACGGTCATAATATCTGACTTTGCTATTTAAATTTTAGTTATTATTAGGGATAGAGATTTCCAGGTAATTCCCGATTTTATTCTTTTATAACATTATCGGGAGATTAATATGGTAACTTATATTAAATATAACCATTTAGTTAAAAGTGGTTTTATTTTCCCGATTTTTCCCGGTTTTGGTAGTTTTGG
>JAQIXJ010000249.1:0-43265 GCA_034700185.1 Phthiracarus laevigatus
TGTACTAAAAATTATATAAATTAATAAGTATGTACAAAAATATTCTCATTTAAACTTTACTAAACGCGTTCGATGAAAATTCTTGATTAATTTATTTAGAATAAGTAAATTCTGAAAATGGTAACTATCGCAAACATTAGTTTCTGTACCGAAACATTTAATTTTAAAGTAATTTTTTTATAACTGCAGGGTTTTTAATGAAATATTTTAAGGTTTAAAGAACAATAAATTCTTTTTAAATTAATTTATTATCTAAAATTTCTAACGAATTTTTCTAACGATTTATGAACTTTTTTCTAACGATTAACAAACGATTTGGCACTTGTTTTTCTAACGATTTTCAAAGCCCTAGTAATTATCCATTAGTATAGTACTAATATAATGAAAACAGATTATAGTTTAGGCAAATTGAAGTTAAAATTACTTCAATCATTTTTGAATACAATACATCTAAAATATTATAAGAAACTTGTTTTTAGAATCAAAAAAGAAATCAAAATTCAGATTAAAGTAAATTTTTTAAAAATATTTTGGGAATTTTACCGAATCTAAATTATAATATTGTGTAAAAACAATTCAAATTTTCAATCTCCCAAAACTCATTATATTTAGGTTTGCAAATTCCATAATGTTTATAAGTTTAGAACGAAATTTATAAATTATAATCATTAATATAGAGTTTAGTGGACATCAGGTGGCAAAATAGATAATTAAATTAGCTAAATGGATAAATAACATCTGGATATTGGAATGTCATAAATCAATTTAAAAAGTATTGATCCATTTCATAGTTACCAAAGGTCTGAAGTCATAGGGGTGTCAAATTTTGAAAATCTCAATTTTTAAGGTGGTGGTAAACATAAAGGGTTTAAATGCCATTTTTATGGCATATTGAAAATTAGCCATTATATGAGTGATAGTTCTGTGTATCTGTATGTCTGTCCCCTCTCATTGCTTATCCCTATAAAATCATTTAAAATATAAACACCATCCCATATTCAATATGCCATCATATGTGTGTTCCACTCTTGTTTTGTCTTACGACCAATTTTTTCAAACAAAAAAAATCACATTTTCAATACAATCTCTATTTTTTAGTGGGTCAACTTATACAGAATTCTAGGAGGGGTCAACACTGGGTAAGCACCCCCTTGGATATCAATGGCTTCATTTTATAGCATTCAGTACAGCATTGGAGCATTGAACATCAATATGCAATTTAAAAACAATACACATCATTCTTCAAATATAATATTTCAATCATCAGATAAATAGTTCAAATGTAATAAACACTTCTATACTTGTTATAGAATCTTTTAAAGTTTGAATTCTTTAGAAACCTAATTTGTGGGTCTAATTCTAACGTAATATTAAAACAATTTAAATAGCGTTAAAAATTAATAAAACGCTTTCTAATAAGGAAATGTAGAAATCTAAAACTGATACCTTTGAATAAAATTGCAAATATAAGCTAAAGGCTTAAATATAACTTTAGACTATATAACTATAGGCTAAATCAACTGTTTTAATCAGTTAAATATATTTAGTATTATTTAAGAGAAATATAGATATATATTTGTGTGGGAATCTAAATGCCGCGCTATATTATATTAACTAAGCCACAAGAAAACATATTAAAACTATCCATTATTTAAATAAAACAAATAGTTTTGAGTATTAATTTTGAAAATAAAACTAATTTATTATTTTTGATTTAACATCTGCCGCCTTTAAATCTGTAAAAATTAATATCCGGTTAAAAGTTATAAAAGCTACAAAAAACATTTTCTCAAATAAATCTGAAATGATTTCACGTTCGAGTAACTTTCGTTAATTTGTTTTAACTTGATTTTTCACACTCACATTATGACACATTCAATAGAATTTAAACTTTTTATTTCGGTTTCAATAGTTTTGTTTTCAAAAGGTTAGTGAAAAAATATTAACCTACGATTTTTAATTTTAATTAATTTCGTGTTTATTCTATTGATTCGGTTACAGTTAGTGTTCAATACGTTGATTACACGGCTAACGGGCAAGTTTATAATAGCCCAGCTTATAATCAATTATACAGCGCACAAAATGGACAACAGTACTACCAAACCAATGGTCAACCATACGATCAAGCGTATAACAATCAACCAATTGTTCAATATAATGGTCTAACATCCGACCAGTCTTCTAATAACCAAGCCTTCAATGGTCAGCCAAATAACTATCAAACATATTACGGTCAGGTTTATAACCAGCCATTGGAACAGCAAAATATAGATACCCGATATTTTGGTCAAACAGACGAATCACAAGCGAACATAAATCCACAGGAGTTTAATAATATAAATGGAACAGTCGATGGAGATTTTGATCCAAATAGTAATAGTACGGACGATAATCAACCATCAGTAAGGTGTGGAGGAGGAGGTGGCAGAAGAAAGAGTCATGGATGTGGTGGTGGTTGTGGTTGCGGTTGCGGAGGGGGTGGGTGTGGTTACGGATGTGGTGGAGGAGGAGGAGGAGGTGGAGGTGGTGGGGGTTGTGGTTGTTGTCATCATTACCATCATCATAGCCATCATGGGTGTGGCTGTGGAGGAGGTGGCGGAGGCTGGGGTGGTGGCGGTTGGGGTGGTGGTGGTGGTGGAGGCGGATGGGGCGGAGGCGGTGGTGGATGGGGTGGTGGTGGTGGCGGTGGTGGTGGAGGAGGAGGATGTGGATGTGGATGTGGTTGTTGTTGTCCTTGTTGTTGTTGTTGTAACGGATAATTATTGTGATTTAAAAAACTCTAGTTCGACAATATAAAACTTAATTGAACAAATTCAAAAATTATAATTAATTATTAGAATTTTAACTGTAAGCGTAAAATTCAACCATTGTTTTGGAGTTACTAAAACATTAATCTAAAACTTAAATGTCAAATATAAATTTGATTTATTTAATTTTGATGCATTTGTACGAAATTAAAGTTAACATGTTTGAGTTTACAATCTAATTAATTAAAAATTTGATTAGACGTAAGATTTATTAAATTTATTATTAACACTTGTGAACAAAATTATGAAAAAAGCAATGGTTCTAATTCTCATAAACATTTGGAATTTAAAATACTATTGTCTGTTAGATCCAAATTAAAACTAATAGAATACAACCGTTTGAAAAAGCCGGTCCAACAAAACACTAAAACAATAATTTAAATGCTTATGAAGTTAATAATTTTATTTAAATAATATAGTGATTCAACCAATTAATTGATAATACTAGGGGAATATAGGGTGAATATTATATCAATTTTGGTTTCTTTAATGTGCACACAAATGAACTTTCAATTTTTTGTCATAATTTATGTAAGCGGGTTATACATGGAGTTCGGGCTATACAAGAAATAAAATTTATTTTTGTCTAACTTGTTGGGTGCGGGTTATCGTTAACTTAATAATATTTAATTACATTTTTCTTTATTTTATTGCTTAAGATTCTTTGAAAGAAGCATCTAACGATTAAGTGCACTAAATTAAGCGTTTGTTTAACTTACTTACATTACGTTCATTTAGGATTTATAAGGTTTAGAAAGCTGGACAAAGTATTTCCTAAAGACTGTTTTTGAACTAATGTAAATAATTAAAATGCATAATTGTTATTCAGTAATAAAGCTTTTCAAACATTAAAAGTAAAGTATATTTATTTTATTCAAAATGATATTTAGTGAATCATTTAAAAGGTCTACGTATCTTTTATTTCCTCTAAAGTACGTAATTTTGGCACTTTTATTTGATTTTTTTTGCCATCTTTTCCTTGTGGTAATTCACACATAAGAATTTGAACTTTACTGCTGCTGTCCTGAAAATCTGGTACCATTGTAGCAGAATAAATTGGATGACTATTTGGTAATAGTTTGTATTTGTTTTCACTAACTTTTTCATAATATTGGTTATTACAAAGAACATATTGATGTTTAGTTTTCCGAAGGCACGCTATTTCTTTTTTTCCCACAGCTTTATAATACTTTTGTTTTGGTTTTGTTTCTGTTACCAACGATTCAACAAAAGGTTTTGATACGCTTACAGACGGTTTGTCAGGTTCTGGTGTTTGTTCTACATTTTCTGATAACGCACGCCTGATTTTAGGTATGGCTCCAGTTTCACGCAATGGTTCTGTTTGAAGTGAACCAGATTTACCTGAACCTACTTGTTGTGGCGGTGGTTCTGGCTGTTGCTGTTGCTGTGGTGGTGGCGATAACGGCGGCGATGGCTTTGGATATTGGAAAGGAGTATCAAACAAATCGAACAGAGGTTCTTCTGTCGATTGTTTAGTATGTTGTGTATGCTTTGTTGCACCTGATATACTTGAGCTTACTTGATGTGGCTCTGGCTGTTGCTTTTGTTGTGGTGTTGGTAACGGTAACTGTGGCGATGGTAATGATTTATTTTCAGGATCATCAAACCAATCGTACTGAGGTTCTTTTGTAGATGGTCTAGTATGTTGTGATGGGCGCACTGGTGGATAAGGCAAAGGTTTAGATTGTTGCCATGTGTTAGGTTTAACTGGTTTTGGTTTTTTAAGTATTGCTGGTTTGGTTTTGTGCACTAATTCATATGGCAAATCATTGCTCGTTAGATCGTCGTATGTGCGTTGCTTTACCTCATTTATAGCTTCATCTATCGGCAAAATCTTTTCAATTACAGCATTGGATGGTATTGATAGGAACCAATCGATTTCATTTAAATGTTTTCCTTCTATACGAGGTTTAATGCTTTCATCCATATAGGATAAACCCCAACAACAAGTTGGTGGAGTTTCGTCAAGAAAAAGCCACAATTGTGTTTCAGTTTTGCAATCAATCTTCATTATTAGCACATTATCTAAACGGTCTTCCATTTGTTTGAGCGTATAGACTTCGTTCGATAAATGTGGAAATAAGAATCCAAGCGTTCCTTCAATAAATAAATACGTTCCGCCAAAAAATAGATACCTCTCGTGATGAACAATGGTTTTATTCGTATCTCTATATTTGTGATACTCTATACACCGAATATCATTTTTCTTTTCGTTTTCTTTTGGATTTATAGCGCATTGCTTTGTTAGTACAAGACGCGCGTAACGGTTCACGTAAATGCCAAAATATTTTGGTTGATTGGAGTTCATGTGTTCCGTGAGATTACTTAAAGTTAACTTAAATTTGTGATTCAACTGAAACACACCGCCATAACCGATGTTATTTCCGAAACGACTATGCATTGTGTCACCATAACTATTCTTCGTCTTTTCGTTGATAACGATACGCAACCCATTTACTAGATAACTCTTTTGCGCTGAATATCTCGGAAATATATCATTTAAACTTGTGATTGGACAACAGAAGGCATCTTTTTCATTAGATTTGATTACAAAAATTGAACTCAGTTCGGCATAAGTTCTAATATTATCTGTTCTCACATTTATAAAAAGATGGTATCCGCCGACGTCATCAAAATAATTGTTTGCTTGTACGGGATCATCCGTTTGACTATCAGGCAAACGAATAATACTTTTAATTCTGAAGTAAATCTTGTCGTACAAGTGTGCGTATTGTGGCGATTTCTCAACGAAATAACTAAAGAACTCTCGATAATTGAATTTATTATTAGTGCGATCATAAGAGACAACTAGTTTAAAAAAATTCATAATTTTATCCTCATAATTGTACACAAACCTTAATGGCGGATTCGGATAATAAATCTTACAGGGTTTCATAAAAACGTACACATCATTTTCGACTTTTGCGTTCCTCTTTTGTCTCGAAGTGGAAGAAGTTTCCATTATTTGAGTTAGTTTAACTGCTTTTCGATGAACTTTTTTTTAAATAAATAACTTTTCAACAAAGTATGTAAATTTATATTTTGGTTATTTATTGATTATTAGTGTTTCGATTTGATTATTTTGAATATTTCGCTTTCGAAGAATTTTAAGGAATTCTAAATTATATTTTTCTAATTTTGATTTTGCATATATTATTAGTTTAAGCAATTGTTGGTTTTTGATAAATATATTGTTAGTTTTAACGCAATTATCTATTTTCAAACACAACAATAGTTTTAAAAATTGTTCAATTAATAATAAAGAATTAACAAAAAATTCAAAATTAAAAATATACTATAAATAAAACATTTCGATTTTCTTCTTATTCTTCTTATACGTGCATAAAAAAGTTTTTATTCCCGCTAAGCGGGTGCTTAACTAGTATTTTAAAAAATAATAACATGTCTTTATTGACTGGCAAATTTTATACGTTCCATCATTTAAATCAAATAACTACGAAGAAAAATTATTGATCGTAAATTCTTCAACAGTTTATTTTGTAAATACAGAGTAGGCTATTATTAAAAATTGAATGAAATAGTTTTGAAATAAAATTTTATTAAGTTTATTTGATTGTGTATATTAAATTAATGAGTATATTTAGGGAAATCCGATTAAATTTTGTCGTTACAAGTTCGAACATTGTTTGTGTAACCGTTTAATTGTTCAGAAAACATGTTGGATATGAAATCATTGGTGGCTTTTCGGCCAAACTCTTATGATTACAGCAGTGATGTAAGTCGTAATTCACTTTTATTTGTTGGTCGAAAACAACGATTTATACTGCTGTCTAATTGGACTGATAACAAATCTCCAGTTTGCCATCAAATTGACAAAACTGACAAAAGCGATATAATTCCTAAATTCCTGTTTGATATCGATGCATAGTTACCCAAGATCTGTGGTGTCCGATCCTGAAAATCTAAATTTTTAAGGGGTCTAAAACTCATTGGATTTAAACGACAATTCTAGGAGGGGGTCAACCCTGGGCAAGCACCCTCTTAGGTAACTATGATATCTATGTGTCACTGGAAATAACAGGAATCTTATTCATTGATGTTTTCAAAGACATGCCATAGCAATAGTGGTATTCTATGACTATGGACAGAGTATAAATATTGTAGAACAGAGTAAAATAAATAAAGCGATAATATATAGTAATATGACATAATAGGTTACTGCCAAATTAACTTACATAACACAGTGAAAGTTAGCGCAAAGTGTTTACGATTACATTGTTTTTATGTTTGTTTATACGTGATTATTGCTTAGCCTGATTTTAAACTAATTAATTTCTAATTTTTTGTGTTAAATTAATATTTATATAAATTAAACAATAAAGTGATTTTTTCAATTATTTTTAATTAAACTTATTAATCCGAAAAGTTTGCACTTAATTAATAGTAAGTTATTTTGGCAGTAACCTATTTTGGCACATTACTATATATTAAATTATGTCATTTTTATTTGTTATCAAATCTAGTGTTCGGTTAACTAATTGAATGTAAAATGTCTACTATTAATTTTAAGACTACTAATTATGTCCACACAACTATTATTGCAATAAAAAAGAGTCAATACTATTATTTGTCATATTAAATGTGATCCTAATATTATATTAGTGATTCAAATTATAATTTTATTTCGATTAATGTATATGTATAATAGAGATACAAATGAGGTGAAAATAAATCTTAATTGACATTAAATTACAGATTAATCCATAATTATATTTAATTTGCTAAACATTAACATTTATGAGCGAACCATTAACAATTATTTGCCATCTTTCAGCCTACAGCCATCACTATGTTTGCACAAAAAACTTGTTTGGAAAAAGTTGAAAGCTTTGTTTAGCGAAAGCCGTAAACTTTCTCTGATTTATCTTACATTATTCAAGGATTTATTGTTAGTAGATAGAGGACGAACGGTCTTCTCTTCTACCTATTATGTGAAAAAACCGTATTAAGCAACAAATTAATCAACAAGTGATTTAGTGATTCAGTATCTCTACAGTTCTTATAGAATAAAAGTCAACTGTTAACTTTAAAACGATTCAAAAGTTTTTGGGAGTTCTGCAATGATCCAAAAGTAAAAGTTTTTGTTGAATAACTTCTTATAACTGTTCGCTGAAAAAAACTTTTTTCTTGTTTAGAATATCGCTAGTGTTGAGGAATTTCTTTCAAACGCGATACGACTCGATTTTGTGGCTGTGCGGTCACAATGATTTTAACGCTGACGTGTGGTTTACGTTTGCATTGTACACTTGCGTGTACTGGACAATCGGCTTTGTCTATACGTTCATCGATTTGACCAAATGGCCGAAGTCATTATACAAATATAAGTTGCAAGACACTCACGTTAGTTATTTTAATTTTAACTTCTTTATGCCTTAATATTATGATGTTTTCTGGATGCTGGGAATATGGGATTTAATAAATGTTTTTAAAGTCTAAAATCTAATTAAAAAATCGGATAAAATGTTATATTTTCACGCAAAAACTATAGTTTTAAAACGTAATTATTTTCAGGTAAAAACAAAAGATATCTATCCAGCTCTCAAACAAGTACTTTTCAACTCGATTATCGTGAATCTGTTGATGACTTGTGTCGGACATCACGTAAGAATGTATATTCAAGCTAGTCTTGACCCAGAGATACCAACACTATTCTGCATATTTAAATCGTATATCGTGTTCGAAATCACGCGAGAGTTCACATTTTATTACGGGCACCGAATGTTGCACTGGCCTTTATTTTATAAATATATTCATAAACGACACCACGAGTGGCATTCGCCTATCTCTATAACAGCGGTTTATTGTCACCCTATTGAGCATATTTTGGTCAACTTAGCGCCTATAATGATAGGTAAGAAAAATATGATCTCTTAATGAATCTTAGTTATGTTAATCACATAGAATTATTTAGATTTTAATTTTTAATATTTTCCTAAAATGGTTTAAAAATTAAGTTTTTATTTATTCTACGACAAAAAATAATGTCAGGACCAATATTATTAAAATCGCATCGCGTTACGTTTTGGTTGTGGCTAATATATGTGTTGTTTTTTACGCTGAACAAGCATTCCGGTTATGAGTTTCCGTACTTCCCATCGTCAGCATTTCATAATTATCATCACGAGAAGTATTTTACGCTAAATTGATTTATGCCTTTTCATTAAAATTGTTAACCTTTAACAAATTAGATTCAATCAAAACTACGGTCTGGTCGGGTTTTTGGACAGATTTCACGGAACCGATGACAAGTTTCGGGAAACTGAAAAGTCTAAGCGACACGATTTTTTAACCCATTTAAAACTACCGGCGGTTAGGTTTCCTGATGTCTTCAATAGCGCGTGGCTTTCACTAATACATCAAAAAGTAATAAAAAAGTTTTACTGACACCACAATTATTAACGAACAAACGCCGCTTTTTCATTCAGCTTCAATTTACTTTTCTTTAAATTTTTGTATACAATAACTTATATGCATAATAATGTTTAACAATTGGTGTCTACGAGACAAGCGCATGAAATATTTATGAAACACTTTTATTTTCTTAAAGGTATATATAATTTCATGGTAATTATAATGTTTTGATCGCAGTTTAACATTCGTATATGATTGAGCACTAAACGCGTGTCATAAATAAAATGAGAAAAAACAAATAAAAATTAAGTAATAAAGAAAAACTTTTTATTGACTGGATAAGTTATATTTTATGGTTTCGTTTTGTTTTTATTCGTACATTATTCGCAAATAGTGGGAGAAAGAAAAGCGCATTCGTTTGACCCAAATTGGTAGACTAAAGCTTATTTTGAAGCTATTATTGCTTCAATATTTATTATGATTGATATTTAGTCTCATTATTATTTTTTTGTGTTGTTGTCGTCGTTCTTCACCAATACTTATTCTTAAAAGTGGGTGTTTGTATTAAAAATACTACGAGAGTCTTCTCAACAGAAAAAGTTGAATAACATTTTATTAGATGATCGCAGTTTGAATTTTTCTTAATTTAAGGTAAGTTATAGAAGAAGTGCGCCAACACTTCTAATCCTGAGCGTAAATATTTGCATAGTGAAGCATAAATGCAGTCATATTTAGCACCTCTTCAACAATCGTATACGAAAGAAGTGCTAACATCTTTGATATCGCATATTATGTCAAGCATGTACCGGTATATTACCTTTGTATTGGGATTTTTATTTAGCATGTGAAAGTAAAAAATAACATACAAATTTAATCAGTGAAGAAAAACAGAAATAAATAGCATCAGTATTAAGTAATTTTAAATTATTTAACACTATTGATATTGAGATACTACAGAGAAATAGCATTCACTACCAGTTTTTTTATGTTTGACCCCCAACATTAAATAATGGATTGACTATGAAATAATGTTCAAGTTTTGAAAAAAATTTTAAACCCAGATAAGTTTACCCTCCAATGGAAAGTTGGAAAAAACTGAAACACAGAGTTAAATCAAACTATATTCAAGTCCCTGCTAAAGGATTTGTATGTTAAATTATACTTATTTATTGCAAAATTTTTTTTCATGGACTATTATTTTTATTAGTATTTTTTACACATTATAAACACATTCAATCTGTAAGTTAGACTCAAAAGTCTAACTCGTTTAAAATCTTTTGCAACCATTTTTTCTTGTCCGCGTTAATCAACCAATTATCAGGCAAACCAATATTTTTGACTATTTTCGTGATACCACTATCTCTACGTTTATAAAGTTCAAACCATTTTAGGCGCCACTCATTAGCCATGGATTCAGAGCGCTTTAACTCTCTTTGATTCATAGCGCGAATGTAAAGCATTTCGTTCATTTGGTCATCTCTTCGCATAGTGTCGTAATCGCTTCTGATCGATGCCATATTCTTTCTAATAGCTGTCAACTCATCCCTAAGTTGTTTGCTGGGCAATAAATAGTTTTGCGTTTTTAACTGCCCTAAAAACTGTGCCACTAATTCGCGTCGTCTCCCTGTCTCGCCAGTCAACCAATACATAGAAAGATAAGCTACAAATTGGATATATTGGTTACGGTACTGCCTCATATGCGCATCAACCAGATTGTTCTCTTGTGCTGACAAAAAATTCATTCTCGATTGCTGTTCTTCCGTCAATGGTTTTTTTCGGTTATCATTCGCTTGTTTTATCAGTGGAATCAAATTATCTGTTATTTTTACGTATTTTTGCAAGAATTCCATTTCTTTTTTAAGATACTTCTGTCTGAGGGCAACGTGTGTTTGCAATTCGTTAGAAAACATCTTATATTGGTTGTCTAATACCGCGCAATAACTACCCATCTCTCGTAATAGCTCCAACTCTTTCAGCTTTAATGTGTTAATCTCACGCGCGTTTTGGCTGTCAATTGCCTGAAAATGCGTTTGCAATGTCTTCAAAAGATTCTCGATTTCTGGATCTATAGGCACTATGCAATCCGATGGCTGTTTTTGTTCTGTTGAATCATTTTCTAATCTTTTATTATTGTCCATTATATATATCAATTTTTTGGACAATTATTTTTCCTTCATTTAATTTAGTTAATGATTAGATATTATTAATTTTTAAATTTCTGTATTTGGTTAAATGCACGCTAAAAAATAAACTTAAATTAAAACAGTATATTATCTTTCGCGTGATTTTCAATAATGAAATAAATTTAAACTTAAGGATACATTAATTTAAGGTTCGCTCGCGTGCTCTTCCTTTTTTGCTTAAGGAATAAAATTAATTAAACCTTTATCCACTGTGAGTTTCAGTACACTGAACTGATTCATTGAAAAAAGTTTCATTTAAAGATCCAAATAAATAAATTAATTAAACTTCGTGTCACTTAATTGAAATGTTTATAGTGAAGAGATTTTTATACAATTAATTTCGGTACGCACGCATTAATTTGTAAAAATTAAGAACAATTTTTTGCTTTAATGCTATAATACTCGATTATTTTTTGCCTTGAGGTTTTTTAATCTGGTCAGAATTAATAAAAAATTAATATTTATATGCAATTTTCAAGTTTTATAGGCCAGACTTGATTTTTTATTAGTTGCAGGGTCGCACACAAAAGTTTAAAATTGAATTTTTCAGATTACTATTTTAGAACATTCATATAATGATTTTAATTATTAACAAAATTAGTTGTAATTGAAATAAATGTGTCGCAATCAGTTGATTAAGAAACTTATTTTAAATGTGTTAATTCATTTAGCTTTCGTTATGGTTTGTGTGTCAAAAAAATTTCTAAGTTTCAACATTACTATCACTTAATGCTATACAAATTTCAAAATCAAAATTTTTAACTAAAAGTTATGAATAACGATTAATTTTAATAATAACTGAATTAGTAAATTTCAAAAATCAATTTGCCTCAAAGCAGTGCTATACTTGACATCTACAGAGTATATGCATTTATTTCAATAAGTGACCATTTAATATTGCAAATAATTATGAATTAAAATGGACAGACTAAATCGTGAGGGAATTTCGAGTATTAGTCATTAGCATAATACAAAGTTAATTTAATAAAACCGTTTAGTACTGTGAAAAATGCAATGAACGTATTTTGATTTATTGAATATTATTTTTAGTCTTATTTACTATTTCTTGGGTAAAACCCCAATCATTCATCAAACTTAGTAAATTGAAGTGACAATGATACAAGTTTTCTTTGAAATGCCATCTAAAAGATCAAGTGTAAATGTTTTTGGTTAGTAAATAAAACTATATTTAGTTCAGCTTAGCGTGTGGCACAAACGGAAAGAGAGAATAGCTAGTCTATATTAAAATTTTTAACAATGCAATGATAGAATAAAATTGCGATAACATGTCTTTTCGTCATTCAGTAAAAAATACTTATATTTCTTATGTTTTTTAAACATCTTTTGTTTATGTAATTTTCCAACAAATGCTTAAAAAAGATAGCGTAGGAAGCATTATAAATAAGACATCAGTTCTAATACCGAATTGCCTTACGTATGTTATCTGCGTAAATAGTAGAGAGTCAAAAACATAAAAAATGCTAATTTTTTATTTCATAAATTCTAAGCATTTGCTATTTTATTGATAAATGCCATAAAAGCTAAAAATGCTATTTTTTCTCGAAATCGAAAAATTGTTTAAATTTGAGTATTTTTTGTTACCCCTGCCTCAAATTTTTTTTCAATACCACATATTTTTCAAATTTTATTATAAATAAACCACGGAAGATTTGGAAAAATGTTATTATAAACAAAATGGCTTTAATTTTTTGGTATTGTCAAAAATTAATATTATACTTTAACATTTAAGTAATTTTAAAAAAATATAAATGTTATAATCTTGACTCTCTAGTAATAATTTACTAGTAATAAATTACCGTTGTTTTGAATTAGAGTTTGACATTGTAACTCCAACTCCGTTAAGTAGCTTAAAAGCTGTGGAGTTGGAGTGAAAATTAAATTTTTGTTTTGGATTGGATAAGTTTTAAATGTTTTGATTAGAAAAGAAAGATTTTTTTGCGGGAGTTGGTTTGGAGTTTGATGAAAATTGTTTATGGAATGGAAATTTTATTTTAAATTAAAAGATTTCATGAATTAATTGTTAACAGTTATTGTTATACGAAGTATTTTAATTAATATAAACTTTTTAAAACAGAGATATAATTTTTATAAATAATGCACACTTAGTGCTAAATTGTTTGCACGTACTAATTGGGATTTATAATTTAAATAAACAACATAAAAGCAAAAAAATAAATAATGTAAGTTTTGGAGTGGGAACGGAGTTGGAATGAGATTAGAGTTTAGCTATTTGCAGTTGGGGTAGAAATTCAATTTTTATGTGAGGCTGGAATGGAGTTGGAAGCTATTTTAAGTTTTCTATTGGAGTTGGTTTAAATTACTATTGGAGTGGTGTAGAGTTGGGGCTAATTTTTCGGTCAACTTTAAACTCTAGACTATACTGAATTCTTTTCGATAAAGTTTGTAATTATATTTCACATTCAATAAAATTTTTATACATTTCTATTATGGAAAAATGTTTTAATCTTAGATTCTATTCTTAATTCTTAAGAAACGATAAAAGATATTGTGAAATATGTTTTTTAATTTAATAATTATGAAAAATTTTACAAAGAAAAAAGTTGGCTAACATGAAATTTTTCACAATTGAATATAATATATGAATTAATAGACTTTACACAAAAGTAAAATCACAAGAAAATAAGAAGTAAAAACCACTTGAATATCTTTGTGCACACATTCATATATGCGAATATAATTTTTAGATTAAATCAGAGAATCCTCTCGATTAGTGAGTGTGTGAGAGAGGAGAGAGAGTTATAATTCAGATAAATGTAAAAATATAGTTAATATCTTAAGGCAAAACAAAATTTCATGTGCACGTGTTTCAAGAGGAGTCAATTGTTTTCAAATTGTCAAAAGCAAATACAAGCTCAATTACATAAGAATGATTTTGCAAAAATACTCTTAAAGTATACATACTCTACATCACTATCATATTCAATTATTTTGCAGATAATAGAAGGGTATTAAGTTCTAGATTTTTTTATCTGACTTTGAAAAGTTTAAATGTTGTCTATGCTCCTCAATGCCAAATACGTAATTAGCACTACTATGTTAATAAATAATAAGTTTTTTCTACAGGTAATGATGTAACAGTAAAACACGCTAATATATTAGTTTTAGTAGATTTTTTTCATGAAAAAAATTGCATTTTAAAGAGAATACAATTTAAGATTTCATGAACAAATTTTATCTATTAAAAGGCTATTAAACAAAATTTGACGAGAAATTAGCTTAACTTTATTGCACTATAAATAGAGCCCTTCGTTACGGGTTAAAAGTGGTGATGATAGCCGCTAGCAAAGTTAATTTACCTGTAAATTTGTTTTTAATGCTGATAATTAACGGAAAAAGTCTAATTTATTTAATATAAATTCTATTAAGCCCTAACGCTATAACGGATGAATACAATACGTTGCTTAAAAATACGTAACATATATTTCTTAAACTGTAAGCATTGTAAGTATTATGCGTAAAGCTGTGATGTTATGTTAAGCGTGTAGAATTTTGCTCGGATGGATGTGGTGTGGGAGAATAAAATTGTAATAATTTGTGGCAAATACTTGCCGCAGGTCTCTTGTAAATTATAATTGCTTATATAATACTTTTTTTATATCATGACCGCCGATTTATTTTTGTATCGTGACCTGTAATGACCAGCTCTATCTATAAATAATTAGTGACTTAAATTTTAATAAACTATTTTTAACTCACTTTTGATATATCTAATGCAGAGATTATAATTTTGACCAAGTCTGTCCTTCTGTTTGCATGCCAGTATGTTCGTAATTTTATATTATTAAAAAGGGATTTTCACCTTTTTTTTATATAGGTGAAAATAAGGGATTTGGCCAGATAAGGAGCTTTTAAATAATTATATCTAGTCAGTTGGCTTTCTATGAATAGAAAGTGCAGTTCTTGTTTATTATCAAATTTGGAAAGGTTCAAAATTAAAAATTGTTGCGTACAATTTAATAGAAATATAGTTTAATAATTATAGCATAAAAGTTAAATAAAATTATTAGTATTTAAAGATAAGAATTTTATTTATACTAATAAACTACTATTATACTAATGTAAAATTAAGAAAAAAATTAACTGAATGAATTAAATGAATTAACTAGATTAAAGCCCTAAAATTATAATCTTAACTGAAAAGACAAGATAATTCCAGAGAAAACAAAAATACTTGTTATCATCAAATAGTGTGATAATTCAAATGTCAAGAATGACTGATAACTATTATTATAATCTATTAACTTGAGTCTGCTATGCCTGTCAAATAAATACTACGAAACAAAAAGCAATTAAATTTTTATTGTTTTTAGTCTGTTTTCCAGTTAAAATTTAACACAAGAAATCAAAAAACTTATAGGGTTTAGAATATTAAACACATTATTGCCATTAAAATTGGAATATTTCCTGCTTTTGTGTTATTATTTTCTGTATGGATAACCTTGGTGTTATTATCAATTTGCTTACGAGTTAGACTGATAAAAACATCCTTGGATTGACATTTTAGTTTAGTAAAATATTTTATTAATAATTACTTATGAAACTAATTGTTTAAATTTTTTTAAAATAACTTTTATCGCTTTCGCAACAATAAATTAGAAAAATGATTGACTGGTAAGTTATTATTTAAGTAATAAAACACAAATTAACGAAAAAAACGTACGAATTAAAAAATGAAAAAATATTGACAGGTTAAGCAATACCGTCAGAAAGTTTCTGCAAACACATTACGATTCAATTGTCACGTTCTTTGATAGCAATGATTTTGCAGTAGACGTTTGGGCACTGTTTGCGTACTCACTAATCATTTATTGGGGTTTCGGTTTATTGTATGTGGCATTAGATTTGGCAAAACGGCCGCAATTATTGTATAAATACAAAATTCAAGACGACACTAAAGTAAATTTTTAAAAAATTGTTTCATTTGTCATCCTAGCCTTTTTAGCTAACAATGAGAGTGTTCTTTCTTCATATTTTATACAAAAACTCTTTTATTCTTACTACCCTAATTTAGCGATAATATCCCGCGGGCAATACATTAAAAAAACTTAAACTTTTCAAAAATTAGATTGTGCGGGCTATACAAGAAGTGCGGGTTATACATAAGAATTTTTTCTATTTTTATTTAGATCAATTTTAAAAACAAAAATTTATATTTTATTGAGATCCAATATTTCATCTAACTCTTCGCCTGTGCTTTCTGAAGAATCGCGGGTATTGCTGGCAGTTTGGATGTCACTTTAAAAATGTTTCATACTTTATGTATACGGGCGATACATGAGGTGCGGGCTATACAAGAAGTAAAATTACTCTTGATCTAACTTGTTGGGAGAGGGCTATACATGAGTGCGGGCTATTGTCGCTAAATTAGGGTACTTAAATGGTGATTGTGTGCAACACTTCCATGTTTCACTGCCACACCTACAGAAGTTTTTAGAAATTTTTGAGGGTCTAAATTGAACTTATTTGAAGACTATTTTTTATCCGAATCCCATGTAAAACATGCCTGTTCTCAAGCCTCATCGAAATTTAAGGGCAATATTCGGTAAAAGAATGTATGGCTTAAATCTTATCAGATTTGGACGAAATCTTTTCATTTAATATTTTTTAATCATTTTCTATCCTTGAAAATTTAAAATTTTTGTTAATGAAAATCAAGAGACATGATCAGGGTGTCCCAGACTTTGAATGTCTTAAAGGGGTCTCATTTCGGATTTTTAAAAATTCAACGGGGTGTCAAACGCATAAGATTTAAGCTACAATTTTTTTTATTTTTCCTCAAAAAATTGCCATTTTCATGAAAAATAGCCTTTTCATGACTTCAGATTTTACCATCTGGGATACCCTGGATATGATGATGGGACATAAGCTTAAAAGTATAAAAATGACTTGAGTTTAAGTAATAACGAGAAAAATATTCTTATCGACCACTCTCTATTGTCTTTGAATTTTTAAATAAAAACGCATCGGTTTGTTAGTATACCTAAAAGTAAGCTTATATATTGTAAGTAGAGAGTTTTCTGATTATTAGCAAAACAGAACCAGCTTTAATTTGAAAAATTCATTTTCATTTAGGAAAAGTTCAACTTTCTTTGTGAAAACGAAAATCTAAGCTTTAAATTAAAGATCTGACGTTTTCAAATTCGTGAGCTCGTTTTTTCCGAATGTCAAAAAAATAAATGTATTTAAAGCCCATTTAAATTATAAAAATTGAGTGAATGCCATAAAAAAATAATTTATTAAAAAAATTACTTCATTATTGGCAAAGCAGTACAGAATGGATACGATTATGCCTTGAACTGATTGGATTAAGCCATTAAATATTATATAAGCGCTTTCCAATTCAGCATTTAATGTCGACGGATTTATGCAAAATAATAAGTGTTCCAATCCTAGGGTTTAAAAAAATAATTATTAAAAATTAAGTAATATATACGGTAATTGCAATTTATTCGATCCAATCATAACGAATCTAAAAAAATATAGTTACCGAGCAGAGGTATGAGAAAAGCGGTGGCTTTGATAGCCTTAATAGTTGCCTGATTCATTTTAATTCGATTCACCGGTTTCACGTGATTCGACGATTGGTCGTGTTTTAGTTTAATAAATAAGATGCGAATAATATTGAAAAGAAAGCCGGTGTTGATCACGAGCGCAACCATCATTGGCCCAGTGATTATAAATATGGTCTTCGATTGACCATATCCCTGCCAACATGGCTTATTTTTAAATGATCCGCCAAACTCTAATATTAAGCTCCATATTGTGACGCAAACGGCCGGAAAAATCCAGCCAATTATGTAATACAATATGAAGTATGATTTTAGGCTTGACTGAAATGGCGAAATGTATAGACGGTTGTGAAGCAGTAAACCCTCGATAAACATCCAATATATTGTAGACATTGCTGAGTAGATGTTTAATGATTTCAAACTTTTACACAACCAGTCCTATTATTAAGATAATATTGATTTATTTCGGCAATTTTAGTTTAATTCAAGAACAAAACATTCTTAGTGAGCTCTTTTTTTCGTAACATAAAGCACACTAATGTGATAAATATATCAATTTTTAAACCACGATTGCAAGATCCCATATCTCTTTATTAATATAATAAATCGGTGAAATTCTTTTATTGATATAAAGGGTGGACACACAGACGGACGGGCGGACGGTGAGACAGACAGACAGACTGGCAGGCAGGCAGGCAGGCAGGCAGGCAGGCAGACATGGTCAAAAGCATAAGCTCAACTTTTGTATAAAAAAGTGAGCTAAAAACAAAAAGCAAAATCAAATTATCACATGAGCTCATCATTACTTTGCTTAAAACAGACTATTATTTTAAGACAAAAAATATTTGGTACAATGTTGAAAAATAAATTTGCTTATGTTTAATTGTTGTGCATTTTTACTAAAGTATTTCTAATCTCTAACTCCTATTACTTAATTACATTTTAGCTACGAATCTAAAATCGAAAAAATTTTGAATCATACAGTAAAAAGTTAAAAAGCAAAGAAATTATAAAAATTTTTAGGTTAAACAATTTTCACAGCGAATATAATATTAAATTAAATAAATTTCACATACGATTTGAGGTAAGGATGATGTTCTTATCAACACTGGCGATGACATAATTATTAAAAAACAGGAGTGCAGTAACAGTGCGAAACATAGATTTTTATGTACTTTAATGCGTGTGCAATGAAGTTTTCTATTATTGAAATTTTAAAAATAAATGTTACTTTAGTTGTCTTAGTTGACTATTAATTAATTCCATTACTTGAAGCATGTAAAGATGATTAATGCAATAGAAAGACATATTAATGAAACTCCAGAACAAGTTAGAACCAAAAAACTTAGGACTTCATTGATGCCTAGAGATTGGCGAATATTTTCCTATTCAACAAAAAATAAGATTTTAACATATTTCTAACTTATAAGTACTCAATAATTTCTACTTTTATTAATTTAAATCCCTAATTTAAGGTTTTTATTTAAATACTATTTAAGTTGGATTAACCTTTAAAAACTATTATATTTCAAAGCTATTTTCGAAAATTCGTACATAAAAGTAAGCCTATAAATTTGATAATACAATCTATTTTTAGTGCTTAGTCGATTATTTTGCCTAATTTTGTTTAAATCTTTATAATAAGATTAAAATAGCTTACAATTAACGTAATGATACATAGTATGTATTACATACAGTATACCAAAAAACTTAATTGTTTTACCACAAATACATTGTAAATTAAAACTCTAATGCATTTTACAAATTAAGTGTTATAATGAAATCGTTTTATGTTACACGCTGAACATTTAAGGAAGTCAACCCACCCTAATATTAGCTTTTAGTTTATCGCACTGAATAAATGTTTAAGGGATACGTGAATGTATATTTAAATAACATTTAAAAATTAACTCATTGTGCATTATTGTGTAACTAATGAATTATAAATAACACTTTTCACAGCTACAAAACATAAACAAGTATTTTTAGTACCACTTTTTATTAAAATTTATGAAAAATATATAAATTATAGTGTACGGTATATAAAAACGTCAAACTTTATTATTTCAAAGGCTCGTGCAAAATTTACGATCAAAGTAAAATAACTCCTAATCCGCAAATTTCGTTCATTCCATTCTTTTCTATTCTTTTCCCAAACGTCTTTTTAAGTTCGAAATGAATCTTTATTAGAAAAAAATCTAATTCTGTTTCTACGTTTTGAAATACACGTGATATCGTTGTTTCCAACATTTTATACGCTAATAAAAAAACACTATCCTTCCAACTTTTCTTCGTTTCATATCTCAATAGCTAAAAATAGGATTTATTTGTTTACTATTTCCCTTAAGTAATTATTTGTAAATTAGCGTAGAAAAATAAACGTTTAGGAACTGATGAATGATTCGAAAATGCTTTTAAAAAATATTTTCAAAAGTGTGTCCAAATTAGACAGTTTTTCAATACCTAATTATACTTATTAATATTAATAAAAAGCATTTTTACATTGAACACACGCACGACTATGTTTAATGTGCCAGAACTGTCACATTTTATTCAATTAAGAAATGCTGTCAATATAAATAATTATGCTCTTATTTTTAATTTCTGACATTTTCACTTTATGTAATGGCAATAATGCCCACTATTCGGTAATGCAATTATTCCGATATTAAATTGAACCGAAGCAGATTCGTAAAAAACAAATTTTTTACGTATGACTGAATTAACGTCATAAATTAATAATATTAACGTCTTACGTCTTTTAAAATTTATCTAATGTATGTTTTGGATACTTATTAGAGATTAAAAAGTGTTAAATTTAGAAATAATTGGACCTTGGAAATCAAACAATACATAAATATGCACGAGCGTTATTTATAGAATTTGGGCATCTGGATAAGCACATCTGAATTGTGCTCAGATTGTGCAATAAGGGGGTGGACAGTCTGACAGTCATGTAATTTTTTTAATTTTTCCACAATATAACGAAATTATGCATAAAACTTTTGGAATTAAAATGATGTTGGATAAGGATTCTGCAAAAGCTTTGAGTGGGAACTAGTTTTGTGCGCTATGCTTATAGAATAATTAATATCCAGTCTATCGGATTAGTTGAATTCTTACATAAGATAAAATAGCCAACTAAATCAAATTTAATAACCTTGAACCTAAATAATTGGGGCCTGTCGATATACTTTAAAGAATTATTTTATATTAATTGACGCAATGTGTTCCGATACAAATAGTTGTAATTTTTTCAGTTTTTGTAAATGCTATATCGTTTTTTAGTGAGTATAAGTTATTAATAAATTTACAGCATTTCATTTTAATTCTCAAAAAATCCTCTGAAAAATACAATCTCCAAATTCCTATGAGCACAATGGGAATTAATTTCCCACATTTTGACCTCTAGAGGTATGGGTAAAAGTAATTTAATTAATTGTTATAAAATTGCTAAAAACCTTGCAATATCATTCAAGATTTATCTAATAATTTTTCAGTCATTAGCTTAGTCATCCAGTATTGTAATAGAGTGACTGCTATTTGATTAGATATGTTGTCATTTACTTATTAATCTCACAAATTAAATCTAAATATTCACAAGACGAATGTCTCAAAACAAAACCCGCATTAATGTTCTCAGTTCTTTAAATATACCGTATATTTAAGACCATCTAAAATTAAACGTTAAATATACTCGGAATATTAAATTAGCCAAATAATTGATTCGCAATAAAAAAAATTTTGATTATCGTAACGTAAACAGATATTTTATACTAAACTGATAATCTGATTAATAGAAAATTAATTATGAATTAATAATAAATAACTAAGATTACATAAAACATAATTAGCATAAATCATTGATCAAAAACAGTGTATGTAGTAAACCTGTAATGCCAATAACGTGAGACATTCCGTGTAATTTGTCCAGTTATTCCAATCCCATTGACTGAATTCGTTGCAACGCCTGTACGCGTAATAACCATCGTACGACGCAGAAGAATCACTGTGACCCAAAGCCACCGCAAAAATATCGCTGCACCGGATTTGTGTGGTTGTGTTAGCGATAGTTTCGGCCCAACAATAAACGCCATCCCATACAGGTTCACAAAAGCCGGAGACTTGAATATGAGAAAAATTAAATCCATCCAATTATTTTTTTCATAAAGCATTTTTTAAACTTTAATAACAAAGCTTACAATTATTTTTTGGATAATTATATTTATTATGGCAATTAATGATTTCTTGATCCATTTATCAAGAAAAGTTAATAACAACTTTTCTAAAAGCAAGAAAACGAATTTTTGTTTCACAACAATTTCATTGCGATTGATTATCTTATATTTAATAAACTCGTAAAATTATTGTTAATGAAATGTTTTTCTTATTCGTTTAATATTATATAAGCACGAATAGCGTTAAAATCTTGAAATCGTTTTGCTAAATGTTTACCAACAAAGCTTAAGCTTCTAATGATCACATTGAACTAACAATGAGTGAAAGCATAGCGAAGCGTAAAAGTTAGAGTACGATACATCTCTATAGGATCAGTTCTGTCATCATCAGTTTAGCACAACCGACGTAACGCTAACCTTGAAATTTATGCAATGATTTTAATTTTTAATTTTTAGCTTAATAAAAGTATTCTATCTGTTTACATACATATATATTTATAAGACTTTTTTTCTCGGATACGCAATATTTTTTTGGAAAAATAAAATTCGAAAGTTACGTTTAATTAAATATATATAATTGTATTTGGTATTTGTAATTTATGCGGAAAGTTGGGTTTTCAGAAATATGCATGAAAAACATCCGCAATACGTGATTAAGTGAATTATTTTGACAAAAAAGAAAAATTTTATTTTAGCTATTTCAATATTTGCCTAAAAATTTTCGTCAATATTTGTGTAAATTTATTTGTAAAATTTTTTATGGTCCGAATATTTTAAACAGAAGAATATTGTGTGATTATAAGGGTATTTTTAGGTTTAAAACCTTGAAACGTTCAAATAGGAAAAATACTCTTTTCAAACTTTTTTTTGTTATGTTTATCTCTATTTACGCGTTATATAACAAGACAATTCCATTAAATTTAATGAATGAAAACTTTTGAACAAAAAAGAAAGATGTATGATTGCAATATAATAATAAGTATGGAATTAATTAAATGGAAAGACGAGATGAAATACAGTAACAACTTTATAAAAATTACGGAGTTTTCCTAATTTTGCTTAATTTATCATATTTTAAATAAATTGTTTTAATTAGGAGTAAATCTCTTTCTTAAGTCGTTTTTTAAATAATAGAATAAAATTCGAAGTAAATGGAAAAAACATCAAATCTATGGCTGATTTCACATTATTTTAATAATTTTTGTAAATTCGTAGATATTTGGCTAAAATTATTACCCAGATTATATTAAAACTGGGTTAGAAATGATTTAAAGACAATAATGAATGCGCACAAATTAAAATAAAATTGCCAACTGGTTTTGTTTCCCTTTGGAAGAAAAGTAAAATTGAAAATTAAAATACAAATAAAATTAAAATACAAATAAAATTAAAATTAAAAGAAAAGTAAAATTAAATAGTTAAAGTAAAACTTTAAACACTACGGTACCGGTTGACCGTCACCATCAATAAGCATATCTTAAGCATTAAATATTATGCTCTATCGATTTATTTCAACATTTTCTTAAAATAGTTTTCTTTTCACTTTTTCGTAAAGCACATCATATTACGGGAATAAATTCTTAAACAAATGGCTGAACATTTAAGTGCAAAGTTAAACCGCGAATCGTGCAAAAAAAATTTCATAACTGATAATAATCTATTATTAGTAATAATTAATTTAACATTTATTATTTAAACCGGATATTTTAAAAAAAACTCCTTTGTATGATAGATTTTCAGAACTCTTTTCTAAGAAATATTTTCCAAATGTTATTTAAAAAAAGATAAATGATAAGTAGTGGTAAAATGTAAGTGAATTCTGACCTTGAATTGAGTGTTGACCGTCTGTAATAACAACCTCAATAAATGTCTAATACTGGAAGAAAATATGTGAGCGAAAATTAAGCGTTTATTTATTGTTTGGAAATTTAAATGTTGAAATTGGTTTGGTTTCTTGATAATAAAAGTTTGTAAGATGATAGATACAAATTTTAAATATTATATGTTGCAAAATAAAATTTAGTTTTGAGGACATACAAACGGAATGCATACTCATGTTAAATCGAAATCCGGTAAAAATCAAAATTCTAACTTCACAATTATTAAAAGTTAAGGAATTTTTTATACTCATAATTAAAATAGAACTAATGTTTTTATAGGTTAACAGTTTATAATCGGCGATTTTACTAAAGTTAGTTTCATTTTAAGTTAGATAAACTTATAAATTAAAGGTCGGGTAATATGTAAAACTACTTAACATTTTTTATTGTAATAGAATGTGGGTGCGGCCGTTGTATTGCTTTTGAAATAAAATAGAAATCTAAATAATACAATATGCCTCTCGTTTTATAGCACTATTCTAGAGTAAACCCTGGAGTATGGAATCCAGCGGACACCCAAAATTTCAATATTAAGTATATATTTTCTAAAAATGTGGAATCTGCTGTTTAAGTCTAAAAATAAAGCACAAGGATACCACTGGTTATAAAAACTAACACAATATAACTAAGAAAATTATGGTTTTAATATACAGTATGTTTGCCTTCAATGACCTTTAGGGAGCGCGGGCTCCTTTACTTTCGCGATCCTAAATTATTATAAATAAAACACCTTAAATTAATATATAATTTATTGTCATTTGAAACTATATATTATTCTGAATATAAATAATAGATTTTAATTATTGCTTTTTACTATTTTTAAAAGCATTTTCCACTCGATAGTGCATTTTACGGTATTTTTTAATATTTTTAACTTAATAAAAAATTTATTCAACATACAAATACAACACCCGAATTTGCTAATTCAAAATTGTTTCTAGCATTATTGTCGTTCAAATAACTATATTGCACATTAAATATGCAAAAAAGTTTTACATATAACAGATTTATTTTATTTTAAAACTTTTATTGTTTATATATAAAGTAATTTATTTAATTGTTAAATAATTTTAAATATGGGTTCCTTTTAACGCTGTATTTTATCGATTCGATTAAATGTTAAAAACAACTTTTAAACTAAATTATAAACAATAACGGCATATTCATAGAGAGCTCACTTTTTGCAGATTTGTATACTTATATGGCAAATACCTGTGATGGTATATTAGTTTTAAACTAAGATTCTAAGTTCCCAAATCCTTTTATTTATACGAAAAAATCTGTAAAATCCTTTCATTAAAAAAATTGCGATAATACAGACGAACGGCTTGGTCAAATCGAAAAGCTCGCCTTTTTCTTAAAAAAGTGGTCTAAAATAAAAAAAACTACAAATACTGTACACGAATAAAATTTTCTCAGTGCTCAAAAGGTTATTTATTTCGAGAAGCGAACAACAGTTATCTACAGGAAATAATATTATTATTCAACAAATTAAATCTTTATCTGAGCCTACATTTTCATAAAAAAAACATAAAAGCAATCTTCAGAATTAAACCTTATCGCTACGAATTTTAGTATTTCAAAAGAAAATCCCTGCAGAATTTTTCTTATCTCAATATTTTATATGTCAAAATATTAAGATTTACTGAATACATGTTTACAATCGCGACCAATTTAAATAAACATTGATACTGTAGTTGCTTTTTTATCGTTTGTTACCGAATCATCGTGCACTTAATACATGAAAATTTTATGATTATTTTGTACTAAAAAATAACTCACTTTATAGTTGTTTTCTTATATTTTAAAATCAAAATGACAATTTTAAATTGAATTGAATATTAAGTGAATTTGCTGTGTGGAGAGACCAACGAAAGGTTTACTTATTTAACGATAATTACTTAGCAAATAATTTATCGCGGATTAACATATCAAATATCATAAATAAGATTTAGTATAGCGTACAGTAGTTTTATAGATTTCCTTAAGTACTGTTAATCCCCGCCTGTCTTCAGTATCATATTATTGCTTTTTTGCATTGGTTTAAATTTATATAATTTACATACCTCTGTTACATCTGTCTTACTTATATATATATTTTTATTCTTAATATAGCAATACTTGAAATCAGTAGATAAGTATGCGTAAGATATTTTTAGCTCACTTTTTTTAAAAAAAGGCGAGCTTATGGATTTGACCCTGTCTGTCTGTCTGTCTGTCTGTCTGTCTGTCTGTCTGTCTGTCTGTCTGTCTGTCTGTCTGTCTGTCCGTCCGTATATTCGCAGTCTTATATTAATAAAGGGTGTTCACCTATTTTATATATTTATAATGGGATTTGGAGTTTCGTCATCTTGGGTAAAAAACTAATATATTTGAAACATATGTTTTCATTAACCTATCTAAAAGTGAGCTCTCTATGAATGTGTCGTTCTTGTTTTTTGGGTCGTTTTTGTAACAATTACTTGCCAAACAATAGCGTAAAGCTATATGCATAAGAGGCGAAGAGCCATAGAAGTCCAGGCTCAGAGCAAACAACATTGTAAATATATTTTTACATAATATAAACAAACTTTTGTAAATATATTTAGATATAAATAATTAAATATGTATTAAGTATTAACTTTAATTGATTGTTAATTGTTAAAAACTATTAAATAATATTATTTAAGATTTTAAGATATTTAATAGCCCTATAAACTGAATTAAATGAGGGGTCACTCGAGTGGGTTGGTACCCCATCTGGGTTGGGCCCACGATGGGCGGGTAGAATTATTGGTTCATAGAATTATTTAAATATTTTATTCTCAGTTGATACTATCAAACTAACACTACGCTATTGTCAATTTATTATTAATTTAAGCATACCATACAAATGGTAGAATAGTGAGGTTACGAACTTAATTAAACACGAATATTATTTATAAAGTTTTTCTGGATGTTATTTGTGGACCAATAGATCGTTCCTAACGATATCTAGCATATTGAAGAGGGTTTCGAAATCGCATTTCGAAATACTATTGTTATAAAATATTTCGTTTACATTATCATTCTAGTTCAGTGTACGTGAGTAAACAATTTTTGTTGTATATTAAAAAAACAAATGAATGGCAACACACAGAATGGTTTACTAATAAATATGGTTAAGTACAATAATTTGCGGCTTTAAGTTGTTTAATAGACCCGTCATATTTTAATACATTTAATTCTATTGTTTTAGGTTCATATGAGAATTAAAATTTGTAATCTGAGACTAATGAAATAAAGTTTGAAAAAAATCCGAAAACGGAAATCAAAGTGTTTCCGTTATATTGTTAATCAAATTAATTGTAACAATTTCATAGCAAAGTCTTCATCAATCCTCTTCATTCCATTGGCTATAAAATAACAAACCGTTAAAATAACATAATTGTCTACTTTCATATCGCCCACAATATCTTAGCGGGTAAATAACATATTTTATTAATAATCTAAATCTCTTAAGATGACCGCATGCGCAAAGCGTAGTGTAAGCATTTTAAGTAACGCTGTTTGCTATTCTTTTATTAATACACGTGTTTATTAATGTTAAGCATTATAGCCGTAAGATCACGTCACTCAATGATAGACACTGATTATGCTCATCACTTCTGTATAGCTTTACATTTAGCGTTTATCACTGTAATGTATTATTGTTTATATTTATTGGATTTATTTACAGCCTGTAATAATAAATGTATACTATATATTACTGCACTGGACAAAGCGATATTTAATTTAATTAATAGTCTAAAAGATAGCATTTGAGACCTTTTTATCTCATAAGTTATAAGCATATAATTATTATATGTGCAAGAATTACATAGTTTGTAATCATTTTAGCTCTATTTATAAAAGATATTAACTGCTATTTTTAATGATAAATGCTATTTTAAGTGCTATTTTGTACATTTATTAATGCTATTAATAGCGCTATTTCTATATTTTATAAATGCCATTATTTTGATTCTATTAATTAAACTAAAAAGCTATTGGTCTCCCCCAAATTTAACAATACTATCAAAATATTTTCAATTAAAATCTCCACAAGGGTGGCACTGAAGGACTTCGGAGTGGATGCGAGGTACAGAAGATGCGGGCCACAGAGAATTCGGGGGCAAAACAAAATAAAATATAAAGGGGTATGTGAAATATACAGGTGGTACTCAGAGGGTATTGGGACACAAGGGGATGCAATACACAAGGGAATACGGGAGACAGACGATTCGGGGTAAAGGGGAATGTGGGGGAACAAGAGCGATCTCTATGGAAATGTGAGATCCATAAGCTTAGGGTTAATAACAATGAGCTATTTTGCGGCAAATTTTGCAGCGGGTTTCTAGTAAAAAGTTTAATTTTAATAGTACAGTATATTGTGACAGACTTCTTTAAGAGTATTTATTAAGTTATACTTCTTCTGTATAATATACTAAAAGAATGACCTCTCTCTTTCTCTCTCTCTCTCCTACTCTCACTCACATTCTCCTACAATATCGAAACTATCTATTTTTATAAACGTTTACTAACAATATAAAAAAACTTTTAATCGATATAGAACATTATATAATATAGCGAGAAATTAAAAAGTATTTATCAACAATAAAACGAGTATATTAACGATTTAAGCCGATGTACATGCTTTAATAGTGATAAACTAATTATTTATTTTTTTTTGGGTTCGAATTAAAGTGAAACATGTTTTAATTATATAGAAACGCGTTCCTATTAAATAAAATGAATTTTTAAACATAAATCTATAAAAAAATTTATATTTGAATTTAATTTGATTACAATTAATATAAAATGGTTATAATTTTAAAATATATGCCCTTTTATTATAAATGTTTTATTAATAAAAACTTTTTAAATAAAGTCTGTGTTTTTGTTTTTTTTGTGCGATTTAATAAATTTGGACCTAAATTATCGGTAAGATTATAAAAAATCTAAATAATAATATTAAACTAAGATCGATATCTGACTATGTAAAGTTATTCTCATGCAGTATATGATCTCTCACTTATTTCGTTTAATCACTGCCAATATTTTTAATTATTTTAGTAGAAATTCTATTAGAAATTATAAATTATATAAAATTATGTCACAGTAATTCGTGTTTTATAAAATATTACCTCCAATAGCGGCAGTTTCTACTTAAGTATTGAATTATATTTTGTTATTTAACATCAATTTTGACATTTTTTACCCCGAGTTTTTAACAATAGGTGCTAATGGTTTAACTTTTCTCAAACCAAAACGAACCTTAAATTTATGTTCTAAAACCTGACCAATTCAAACCATTAGAAAAAATAAATATGTAAACCAATCCAAAAAATACCAAACCATTAAAAAACCTTAATCCAACAATTAAACTATTATCCCATGAACATTGGTAATAAACTAATATTTTTAAAAATATTTAAATAATAAGGTAATCTTTTTAAAAGGATTAACGCAAGCAAAAGTTATTTCTATGTTATATAAACACATTCACTATTAATTCTTGTTTTTAAAATTGATAAATTATATTTATTAGAAGATGGAATTTTACCTAAACATTATACTATATTTTATGAAAATGGTTTAATGGTTTGAAAATGGTTTTTATTTGGTTTTTTCCAACCAATCCAAACAAAAACTTTAACCAAACCAATCCAAATCACTAAAAAGGTAAAACCATTAACCAACTATTAAAAACCAAACTATAAGCACCATTTTTTTGAACCATTTTGAGTCATAAAAAGCCAATAATATCAACAAAATTCCGCATATGCAACAAATAATTTTAACGGTTATAGTACCACATGCGGTTATATTATCAAAATAACTTCAATTAATATATATATAACATAATTTGTAATTATGGCAGAAAGCTCAAGCTTGGGTAATCTCGCTTAAGCCAGCTTAAGCTCAAAATAAAGCTCAAATATATAATTTTGTACAATTCTAAGGCTCGAAGTTAAACATCATTTGAACTTAAATTTTTAAGCTCAAGCTCAAAATAAATTCAACGAGCTTACAGAGCTTGTCTTGAGCTACATAAACGACCTCGTCTCAACTTTTGATTATCTATTTATTTGTCTTAAACTGAAACTCAGCGAAAAGTTTCATAGTTGTTTGACATACATGTTCAACACTTTTTCGACCTCGAAACAAACCGCATCCATAACATTTTCTTAGAAACATCTGTTGTCCAAATGGTCAGGCATTAATCTATGCTTGTACTGGCCAAAACAATGCCAGCATTCGATTTTTAATTCCATAAAATTTCGTCGATGTTCTAAAGTTATTTCGTGGATTATACAAGCTTCGCCTGGATGACCTTTCGTACAATGTACACCTCCTTATCTGCTGGCAGAAAACACTTTCCATACAATTGCGCAACTAATTAATTTACATCGAAAACAATAAACTGGATAGAAGCTTAAATAGCAGCACATAAAGCAGCGAACTTCTTCTATTTGTTGTTGACTGTATGAGAAAAATTCATGATGCATTCGTCCTCGATTCCTCTTCAATATCGATTTTCAAAACTAATTTTTAATTCTGTTATATCACGTGGTTCATTTTCTGCTTCCTGTTCTTTTGCCAAATCCATTTGCTCAATAATCATCAATTTATCACCTGTGACTGACATTTTGTGGTTGATTCTATATTTGAAGTAATTTTAAATAATAAATTACCAGATGATGGTCCCTTGTAGTTTATAGGGGTCGGGCCCTATTAGATCAGTGGGGATGGATCCTCCATTTTGTTATTTATTTTTTTGTTTGTTTTGTATATGTTATGTAAGTTGAGTGTTTTGTGTGTTGTATTTGGCATTTAACAAAAAAATTCTTAATCAATTTCATTGCGATTTGTTAAATGCGATTTTAGTAAATAAATATGTTGGACTAAAGCTTAAATGCGTTGTCTAGATTCTTCAATACGAAATTCTAATGTACGTATTAACTGAGATAAAGATTGAACCTGTAATGCAAGATTTTCGTTTTGGATTGAAGTTGCTAGAAGTTCATTTCTCGTTCTATGCATTCTGGTTGTTTGGTTTTTAACCAATTCATTAACTTCTATTATATTTCGTGATTAGTAATTGTATTGGAACTTAACGAAATTTTTAATTTCATCGAAACACAAGTGAACTTCTTCGATATTTCCAAAGAACAAAATGCACATCGGGCGTTAAGGAGCTAGACAATCAATGGCATTTCATCATACGATTTAGTTGCATTACAGTGCCAACATTTGATAAGAAAGGCCATAAATATATCAGTTTCACATGTAGTTAATTCAATTTTTATAGCATTTTCGTGAATTTGATCTATGTGTACACAAACATCTACTATCAACAATGTTGAATTCTCGTGACTTAGTTTGATGCGCACAGAGCCTAGATTTGTAAGTCTTACAGATTGAGCATACAACTGGATCCTGACAAAACGAAGCACAACAATCGCAAATAAATTTTTCGTTGTCTTTTTCGGAGTAAGTTAAATTTTCGGCTTTAATTAAGCAGCCCTGTTATGGTATCTGTCACTGTTCCTATTAGCACATGCACGCTTGATTAATATACGTCTCCGTAAATCTTTGTTTCTTTCCAAAAATGCTAATCGTACCGACATGCTCAGATTAAATGGATAATCCGGGCAATCAAGTCGTTAGTTAAAAAATGTAATTTTTTCAGTATAACAATAAATATAATTCGTAAACGTTTTGTAATTTATTTGAATCGGATTATTGTCGGCAATAAGAGTACATGGACTTCGTACCCATAAAGAAATATTATAGTTTAAAGAACAATGTTGGTTGTATGTAAATTCAGATTGTAGTTGATTTTTATCAAATAATGGAGTTATACAATTTTCATGACGGTCATAAATGTTATAAGGAGGTCCTTTGTATCTGATTTCACATAGTTTCTTTTCTTTTATTATTACAAGTTAATAGGATCAGCTTTCATTACTAGAGCGTTTGAATCAATAATTTTTGATTGAATTTTTACAGTTAAATCGTGTCTTATGACAACCAGTTATTAGGTTAATTGGACAACTATTCAAACATGGTAGACTTATATTAAATAGTTCGACAATTTCATTCGTTATAATTCCTTTATGCCATAATTTTTTTTCTTCATTCATTGTGTTGTGGATTTGCCCAAGTTTGTAGGATAATTATGTTGCTAGAACTAAGTCAGATTGAAACTGATTATCTTTAGCCATATTAATTAGTTGTCTTTTATTTAAATCATAACCAATTATACTTAAAGTGTTCTTAATATTTGTCTGCTTTTTCTTGTTGTTTAACAGCGTTGTGAACTATAATTAGCTCAGTTTTCTTCCGAGTTTTACGTACTTGATAATTATAGCAGCGCCTGTAGTAGTTCCTATCGCAACAACTGCATCAGTAGCAAAAATTATTGGTGACAAACGTTTGTTTATTTTTGGGCGATGCGATTGTATTGTATAACTCATTGATTTGTTTTTATATAACTTTCATTAAAAATTAGATTGCACCATTCTTGGAGATCTGATTTATAGAACTTTGATTCAACTTTTAATAGATAACAAGGAGAATAATAGTTTATTTTTATTTGATACGGTAGAATATGTTTTACAACTTTATATTTAGTAGATTTCCACTTTTTTGGTGGTATTTTGTCGAAGTTGTCAACACAAGTTATCATTAAACTTAAACATATGCTAGTCATACCACTTAAACTAACTCTGCCAGTCTGACTACTAAGAACAGAATATTTCGGTTTTAACCGAATAAGTTTTGTTATTTAAAAGTTCGGTAAAAATAAATATAAACTAATATTAAGTTAAAACAAAGCTTTTAGAGCATAGTTTTTTTAACCAAAATATGCGATTTTTGTGTTTCTGATCGAAAATACCGAAATAGGAATTTTTAACCGAACCATGAGTGTTTATACATTAGAACCTAAAAATATAGCACAAGAATTTCAAGTAAATTAAATATAAATACTTAAAAGATTATGGAAAAGGCTAATCTATTATTTTAAACAAAAAATGAATAGTTAGAATAATTATATAAACAATCCAGATATTTGAAAAACTCACAAAAAAGTGCGTTATTTCGCAACAGTTTTTTTTGCAAAATTTTCAACACATTGTTGCTTAATAATTTTGATGACTCGTAAATTACATCGTGTAATCATTATTCACAAAAATTAAAGTTGGTCAAATTTTAATCTTGCTTACGTGGAAAAGTTTAATGTACTTTGATAAATGGAACATTTTTATAATGTTTATTTAATCTCATCCGAAGATTTGACCGAATATACACTGTTTTTTCAACCGAAAACCTACCGAAAAATGCAATTTTTTTAACCGAAATGTCCTGTATTTACTGATAACGTGGACGTGAATGCCATTTTTTAATTCTTGTTACGTGGACAACGTCTGTTGTAGTTGCGTTTTTCTGAATCTCGTAAACCATTGGAAACTTGACAGATTTTACAATATATGGTCCGTTCTAGAATTGCAAAAGTTTCGCACTACGTTTAACTTTACGTTTCGGTTATACAACATTACTTTATCACCAACATTAAATTGATTGTCCCGATGCTTCATGTCATATAACCGTTTGTTTTTTTGTTGAGATTGTTTAAAATATTTACGAGCCAATTCTGTTGTAATTTTACAACGTTTTCTTTTATCTGCTTCACTTATGTCGATAACTGGAATATCATCTGGTAATATACAAGTTCTTCCAAACATAAGAATAATAAGGACTTGTTTTTATCGATAAATGTTACTGCGAATTTATAGCTTAAATGATACTACTCAGTTGTGCGCACCAATCGTCATGACGACTACTCACGTACATTGAAAGCATACTACAAACACTAGCGTTTACTCTTTCGCTTTTGTTTGATTGTGGGTGGAAACTTGAACATTTTACATGTACGATCCCTAAGCGCTGAGTCAAATTATTTATCATACGACTCATGAATACTTTTGCTCTATCGCTGACTAATATTTTAAATATTCCATGAATTACAATTACTCTTAATAAGAATAAAGTAGCTGTAGTTTCACCTGTAGCGTCCATCGCTGCTTCCGATATTACATATTTTGAGAAATAGACAACTGCTGTTATCAGATACCGATTTCCAGTTTTAGATTTAGGAAATGGTCCCAAAAAATCAATGGTAAATTTTTCTGCCACGTATTCAGCTTTCATAGGTTGCATTAATCCTTTCGGTTAACCATAAGGTCGTTTTCTTGTCTGACAGTCTGGACAAGACTCTACAAATTTTTTGGTAATTTTTCGCAAATTTGGAAAATAAAGTCTTTCTTTTATTCTTTCGTAGGTTTTCATAAATCCATGATGGCCAGATACAGGATGGTCATGATGTGTATATAGAATATTATTGTTGAGACTTTTCGATTTTTCTATCTGACCACTAGATTTATATAATACGCCGTCATAAAATATTTTTTGAGCTCACTTTTTTTTAATAAAAGACGAGCTAATGGATTTGACTGTCTGTCTGTTTGTCAGTCAGTCAGTGAGTATGTCTGTCGGTCTGTCTGTCTTTAATTAAAAAAATTAAATTTGATTTGAGAGTAGTCTCTCAATTTTTTTAATTAAGACAATTACAGTTTATTTACAAGTCAATTTAATTGTTAGACTCGTTATCATTATAACATTCGCTATTATTAAAACTTAAACAAATAATTTCGTTAACGATTCTGTTTTTAAACAAGTTTTGGCAGTAACAATCGTTATTGTGTTCACTATTGGATTCAGTTGTTGCCAAATTTCGTTTATCTCGTCGTGAGTCGCATTGGTGTTACCGTTTTACGCGTGTTTGGCCATATCGCTCACTTCAAGTGTGTAAATTTAGTAACACATAAATAAACAAGCTCTCTATAAATGAGTCGTTTTTCCTATAATATAAGTGAATAAAAAGATTTATGCGCTATCTTGTAAAGTTTGTTTAGCAAAATAAATCGATAATTTCTTGGTTTTCCAAAAACAAATTGAATTTGAATGGCGATTTCATTAAGAGTTAAAATATATAAAATAAGCTAGCCTTTTTTATAAAAAAAATTTTTATATTTTACGATTAAACACGCTTTATCTTAGTTTAGCTTTCTATGACTTGTATCTATTTTATAAGCTCAAAAAAAATTTTAAATATTATTTTTTTTGAAGATTGAGAACATTTTTTGACAATATGACTCATTTTGCTCTAAATTTTTTAGGTAAATGTAAACTTAAACAGGAAAACAAAAATTTAATTAATAGTTAGATTTTCCATGGAAATATACTGCTTTTTATTCATATAGGAAACTTACCCTATCTCAGGATAAAGCTTGAAGGGAGAAATGCAAATAAGGGGTGTTGGGAGTTGGTATAAATTTATAATGTCTGTGTCTAATTTTCTTATTCATTACTCCCAGAACATATACTTTATCTTTGGAATTATAGATTATGAAATAAATAAAAACATGTCAATAAAAAACTCAGAGCTTTAATTCTAAAACAAAATAATCAACGATGAAAACAAATTTGTGACTAATATATCTAGTAATAATAACACCCCGCCCCCAAGAATTCTCAAAAAGCTGACCACCTAACTAAAAAATGAAAAGTTGAAAAGTGACAACTCAATGGGGGAAAATTTTTTTATTACTTTTTTGACCGATGCCAGAAAAATTGTCTCTTAAATCCGAGTAGTTTGACACCCCCTAAAATTTTAAAAAGTTGGAAAGTAACCTCACCTCAGACCAACACAATCTCGGACACCTTGGATATTATTATAGTTTTATGCAAAATTATAAACATTAAATAAGTGGTCATAAAAACTAAAAACGACAGAAACAAATTCGCGAAACATTTATTGATTAATATTTACAATAAATATAGTCGATATAATTTATAACGATTATAACATAGTAATCTTTTACTTTACCAAATTTAAATATAATAAAATTTTTATTACTTTATTTATCTACATCAAATTTTTTTTAAAACTTTCTCTCTGTCAACAATAAAAAATTAGTTCAAAATATAAATAATAATAGGTATCACCAAAAAATATTGCATTCTCTTTAAACAAGAAATACTGCGTTACCTTTATATTTAATACTTTATTTACGAAATTAGTGTTCTTTTAAATATAATTCAAATTATCATAAAAGACTTATGTATTATACTCATAATTATGTAGATATACTCATAATTAAATCCATTAAACAATTAATCAATGTGTTTAATCGATAAATTTACATAAAAATTTATTTTGGATTTTGTTGCGCCAAAAGGCGTTGAACCGTTTATAGCTATACTACTTACTACTATTTATTTAAGTTAAAATTTGTAGACTTTAAGTTTTTGTTAAATTTGACAACTTTCCCTTCACTTTTTGGAACAAACTTTTTTTTAATAAATATCTACTCTTAAAGAGCTACAAGATTTACCCATTTTATGTTGTGTTAGTCTTCGGGAACACTCACTAAATATTTTTTAAATGTTTCAAAAATTTAAAAATAATCAAAAAATTAATTTTTTAATTTTATAAAAATTATATTTTGAAATTAAATACTTTTAACTAAATTTTAATGAAAAAACAATGTTGTTATCTTTATTGGTTTAGAAGAAATTAATTATTTTATTTAAACGATTTTTAATTATTGAGCGCTCCCTGTTGAACTTTTCAAAATTCGTCTTCAGCTAAAATGCTTATAAAAATATCCTCTATTTTAGAAAAAATTCTCAATCTAATCAAAAAATGTGTGGTTTATATTAATTATAAATTTTTCACCCCTTAGTTTTATCGAACATAATTTATGCGAATATCATATAAGCTTATGGTTCAATTAAATTAGTATTTAAATACGAGCACAGTTAGTTGACAGTTTTATGTTGTTTCACTTGTACTATGCAATAGCACTAAACGAGTTAAATCACAGTTTATAGTGGCATCTTTCATACACACGTACCTGTGCATCATTTTACAAATATACACATTTTTACTTAGTGACTGTGAACTGTGCACGTAAAATATTCTCTTAATTTATATGACTGCATTACAGAGAACCCGATATGAAAGTTTTTACGCGACTGAGTTCGCACTGTTTTATAATTAATATTGTATTGAATAAGCACTTTGCAATTGTTACGCCAATGCATAAAGCTTTGCATTATTTTTTTCATTTAGCGCTATCAAGGCTACAAAAAATTTTATATCGGTGTTCACTGCTGCGGATACAGTAACGTACAGACAGACGGACTAACATATTCAAATCCTTTAGCTCGCCTTAAACTGTGGTGATTATAATAATGTGAATCATAGAATCTGCTATCTATCCGCAAATAAAAAAGTTTCACTATTTGCAAAAATCGTTAAATATTTAAAACAATCGCATGAGCTCTAATGATATATTTTAATTGACGGGTATAAACGATAGTTGCGATAAATATTTAAATGAATTAAATATTAAAAAATTAAATAAAGTTTAAGATTTATAGCGCGAATATTATGATGTGATTCAACAATTTATTTAATACAGAATAAACATAATATTTTGATCTTTAAAACTTGATAACCGCTTCAGATTCACAGGCATAATAACAAAATTAATTAAATGATTTTGGACAACTAAAGAAAATTTTAATATAAAGCCATTAGTGATTATTTTTTGCATCAATATTGCCTTAAGTATTTGTAAAACTAAATCAAAAGTTTTAAATGCGTTTTAAAATATAGATACTTTTCCGTACATTTAGTATATATGTAGCTCTACAATAACTTAAGTTTTGCATTTTCTTCAGCATTATCTATAATAAAAATAAATGGTTTGTCGCAACAATAGGATAAGTTTAAAATAAATTAGAATTTTTTTAAAAAAAGTTTGTCCAAATTGAACCCTAAGTTTCCATAGTAATTCTTTTCTAACCGTTTTAATAAAAATAACAAGATCGACATATTCATAGAAAACTCGCGTTTTAATAAATTTAGCATATTGCTATAATGCTATAAATTAGTCATTAAAAGCAATAAACAAAACTACACACGACATTAATTATTTCCATCCAATCAGTTCACTCGATGAGCTTAGAGATGGCAAAATACTATCTTCAATCATGGAAAGGTTTGAGATTACTTGCAGGCGGCGAACACGAATCAAAAGTTTCTATTACCAATTTATTGAGAACTGGTTGGTAACAATTGGGAACATGTCTTTTATTTTTCATTAAGGAAATTTTGTCAAACATAAACTCAACGATTTCGAAATGGATTTAATAGCGAACATATTCGGTATCGTAGCGATCACTATGTACAACAATAGGTATGATTTGTGGCACGTGTTTAGCGTCGAAATCGTATTCTTACTTCATGGAGAACCGTTAATACCAAAAATTAGCCGCACTTTAAACAAAAACTTTAATATCAAGAAAGACGAGAAATACTTGAGGATTGTGCAGAATCGCCGGCTGAGCTTGAAAATCGATAAAACACGAAATTTATACGGACATGAAATTCAAAAATTGCCAAACGAATTGCGTACGTGTGAGGAAACACAGCAAAAGGTTTTGGGTTTTCTCAACTTAATGCTGAGTCAAAGCAGAAAAAAACCTGAATTGAGTTAATTAAATGAAGATTTGCGGAAAAAATATAAACAGTTAGAGGAAGAAAATTTGATGAGATTCGCGAAAATTGTCATTGAAGTATAATAGTAGGAAATGTAAGCAAAACACTGATATCTACGTCTGATTTGCGAACACTTAAACAAAAAATCATTTCAATGCTGGAACAAATTATAACCATATCGATCGAAATGGATTATAAGTTTTACATCAATAAATAATTTAAGTAACGCTTACGATACTAGTTATTCAACAATTTTCAATTTGTAAGTTGTATAACAAAAACAAATAATAAAACTAAGTACATGTTTTTCCAAATGGAACGCATGAAAGTAATAAAACAATTGTATACTAATTAACAGATTCTCTGAAGATGTGTCTTCAACAGTGGAGCGACAAATTATAAGAAAATTGAAATCCAAATACAATAAAATTGCTAAAATTGCGAAATATTTTAGTGGGACATTGCCGTGCGCTAAATCATAAACATTTAAAAACTCAAATTAGTCGGTAAATACTGATCATAAAGCATTGACTTTCAAAAGAGTGTTACGCGTTATTCAGGTTCGAACAGTTGTCATCACTCACAAACTTTGAGCCTAAAAAGCGAATAACAAAAATTGCGGAGGAATATGATTATGGAATATGGATCTTTGGATGGACCTAAAAGAACTATAAAACGCTAAAATAATAGAACTCACTCAAAACAATAAAAATAATTTACAATTTTCCAATGAAATATAGAGTTGTGGAAATTAAAACTCCAGATAGAAATTAAGTATTTTAAACATTTATTGTATGAAATAACTACAATATCTATTTAATATTTAACTTTATTTCTATTAATTAATGTTTTTAAAAATATTTACAAAATTAATTTGGTACAAAAAATCAAATTATTTAAACGATAGAAATTAATTTGTGACAAATATATTGAGTAATACTCCAAATAAAATATTTTAATCGAGTCAATATTTTTAACTTTCCTAAATTTAAATAAAACAAAATTTTAATTACTTTTATCCTTTTCCAACTATATTTTTATGAAACATTCTCTCTGTCAATAATAATTAAATTTAAATAAAAATATAAGTAATGGTTTCATCAAATAAATATTGAATTTCCATTTTATTAGGAGTTATTATTTATTATCATATTGATTATTATATGTAATAAAATACCCTATAATTAAGTGGATAATCCGCGGAGTTTCTATTGAAAAATGTTAATATAAACGTTGGAATTAATTTCCGTTAACCGCCTCTCCATTAGGATTCGGCCATTTATAAGTGCCATAAAACGTGAATACATTTGCAATACAGAAATCGTCTGCTTATTTCGGACCTCGAGACCCATAAACGTACGGAAGTGGAGCAACTTTTTGCTTTTCAATGGCGATAAGTAGTGAAGTAAATATACGCCACGCTTCGGACAACTCGTCTGAGCGAACAAAATGCATTTGTTTGCCAGAAAACATCTAAAATTAATCACTCGTAAGCGTCAGGCAATACTGAATCCTATAACAAATAATTTTGCGTAAGTATAATAATAATACCGGTAATTGTAAAAACATATTGCAGTAATACCCGATAACGACTACCATAAGTAAGATCTAACTCCGTTTCTTCGAGTTTGAATGTCATTGCCGTCTGTTTGGTCATGAACTTGACGTAAACGGCTTCTCCCGGCTGTACACGTATTACAAGTTCATTGCGTTTACACTGTCCACCAAATATATCTCCGCCAACATCACGAAACTGGATACGAATTTCAGCTTTTCGTTCATTTACAGCTTTTCCTGAATCAAAAATCAAAATTAAAAAATTGGATTTGGCACAAACCATGGTTTGCCGCAGCGTAAGAAGAAGGGCACTCCTTCCCATCTTTCGTTATTAATTCGACACATTACTAACGCGAATGTAGGCGTTAGCGATCTTTTTGGTACAGTCTTGTCGCCCAGATATCTCAGCTTTGAATCCGCATCTCCATTCTTATTGCCAATGCATTGGCCGAGTACTATATCGTCCAATGATAACGATTGCATGCATTTTAATACTTTTACCTAAAAAAATTAATTAAAATATATTTATAACTTTTTTATAGTTTAGTCAACTATTTTCAACTAACTTTTTCGTCTCTAATATCTTCGGACTTCGAAGACAACGGCTTTTTCTACGCAACTAAACACACATTTTGAGCAAATGATTATTCATAAAATCGCGAATATTACCGAAAGTGTAGAAATCACCACCGCTTGTTTGAGTACCGAACGGCTCTTTGAACGACACCTGAATCGATGCGATGTTTTCGTGATTCCAAATCGGACCGAATATTCGGTTACCGAAACGCAAAATCATGAGATTCTGCACCATTTTCTTTCCGAGATAGTGGTCGATTCGGTACATCTCTTCTTCCTAAAAAAGCGACGCCAATTGTCTGGACAATTAAGCGGACGAGTCATAGTCGTGACCGAACGGTTTCTCAATTATCTCACGATTCCAACCTCTAAATTGAACCTTTCGTTTTAATTCCTTTTAATCAACTAAAATCCTATAATATATTACTTTTTGCTCATGTAGTGGTCATGGATTAATTTGGTTACGGGTTCGAAAACAGTTGGCGGAAGTGCCAAATAAAACAATCGATTTGCCACCGCTTTTCCCTCTTCGATGTGTTCCACTTTTCGGTTTAAGTTTGCGAAATCTTCGCTTTTATCGTACGATCCTTGAACATACATATTATGTTGAATGAATTTATCAAACTTATCTTTCTCGTGAGCATTTTGCAGTTTCACATATTTCAAAACGTTATTTTTCAGGTCTTCGATGGTTAAACTGGATCGCGCGTAACCGACAATAGCAGTGCCTTTCGGTAATAATCCGTCGCGATATAATGCCCTAAAATTAGATTATATGTGTTTAATTTATTATAATAAATCTAACGCATGGAAATAAATTTAAATTAATTAAAATCAACTAATTTCTCTAAATTAACAATTTAAATAAGAATGTTTAATTAATGAACGAATTAATTGAAAAACTTCGACAATAATTACTAGTAGTTATAGGTTGTTTGGTCGGCAGCAATTAAAAACTTTTAAACATTTAATAAAAATTTTAATAAAACTTAAACTTCATTTACAAATTTATTAATAATTTTTTTGTGTTTTTTAATTTTTTTTTCCTTTTTTTATATTTTTTATCTATTTTGTCCAATTTTTTATCTAATTCGTCTACAGCATCACTCATCCTTTCGTGGCGTCCTTTCCACATGTGAACTTTTATTTTCAAATTTTGAATTCTCCTCAATAGTTCTACGTTTTTTACCACCAATTGCTCTAAGAGTGCTGCTTGTCCCACTGCGTTCATATCTGAAAAATACAAAAAAAACAAATTAAAATATGTGTAAAGAATAACTTTTATGTAAAATTAGATAAAAATATGGAATAAAGATAATAACACTACTAAAAAGTTTAAAGTTATTAAAAATTAGTCGTTTAAAATTTTAAAAAATTATGGTATTCGACTATCCCCATTTGGATTTGAACCTATTATTTTTTGCTCAAAGTCAAGTAGTTATTGGATTAGACGAATAAACCAATTCATTAACTAAGATTATTATTTTAGTTTAAGGGATTATAATTATAACTCGTGTAATGTAAGTCAATAAACTAGTTTATATGATAACATATAGGTAAGAAAAGTATGGATATCAATATTTTATTCATTGTAATAAAAAATACACAAATTCTTTTAAATTTAAATAAAATTATACATTTTTTTAAATAACTATTTTACAATTATTTCATTGTTATAATGATTGGAACTAAACAAGCTTATAAAGTTCTTTTTTAATAGACCTTTTGACCTATAAGCTAAATATAATGCACAAAATTTTCCAAAACTTTTACTATTATTGCTGTGTAATTGTAAATTGTTGAACGTCCATTTACCATTTATTTTAAAAAACGCATAAACTTCTTTGTTTAATAGTTTAATTCCATAACTATCAAAATATTCTATTTTTCCTTTTAATGGTAAGTAAATTGCAAACCAATGTTTACCTGGGAGTGATGATTTATCAGTATTCACAATAAACGAACAAGGTCTATGAACTTTTTTTAACGGAAGTTGATCTATTGGTAAAACACCACAAAATTCTTTGCTTGTAAATGAATATGACTTTAAAACATTATTTATTTGTATTGAGTCCATTAATAGTCAGTTGTTACGTTTCTTGTTGAATCGATTTCAATTACGTTATCAAAAACTGCATAACATATAAGTTTCAAAGGAGTCGCTAGATTATTTGCAAAATGCATTTCAATGTTAAGAAATCCTTCTTTAGGTAGATTTATATATTCATTTTCCTTAGGATTATCGAAATCTGAATTAAAGTTGAAAGCATATAAGCAGACTTGAGATTTAAACTTAGCATAACTAATATTTAGACAATTTGGTGATAGAGTTGCTCCTAAATTATTAAAGAATTCAAAATATTCTCGTTCATAATTATTATCACTAAAATTAGGTTGTAAAGGTTTGCAAGGAATCATTTCACCGTTTATATGTACAGTTAAATAATTTAAATCATTATGTTTAAAAGCTAAAGCATTTTTTTTAAGGTTTCCAGAATGTGCTTC
>JAQIXJ010000250.1:0-43232 GCA_034700185.1 Phthiracarus laevigatus
GTATTTAATAATCAATTAAAGTTATCAAACTATCGTGAAATTTTTGATACATTCTTCAGTTAGTTAGCTTTTGGATATATTTTTAAAAGTTTAATCTTAATTTAATCGAATAATTTAATTGTGATTGCAAAATGACGGTTATAAAAAAGCATGTATTCTTAAGCAATTTTTAAGTTTGAATTAAATTATTCCGGTAATTAACGGTATTAATTGCAATTCGACCGATAAATATTTTTGAAAACGGCGGTCATTACCGGTCACCACCGGTCTTATAACCGGCAATGAACATCTCTACTTATATTTAATGAATACTATTAATATGTTAAACAGTTTCAAAGATTAAGAAAAGTATGTTAAACTTAATTATATGGAATTAATGAGAATATTAACCAGGATTCCAGGAAAAACTTTATTAATTTTATAGGAAAGCTTTCTCACTGTTGCCAAAATTTTGATGTTTATACTTGACTAAAGAATAAGTATCGAATAAATACATACAGTATCGAATCCATAAGCAGCCCAATAAACACAACTAAAATAATGAATTTTAAATTTGAGTAATTGCCACAAATTAGATTATTATTCTAAACTTTGTTTTTAGTTTTAATATATTGCAAGAACTTTTTAATAACGTTATATTCAATAGCTATACAGTTCAAAAATATTGTATAATTTATAATTAAATAATTAAATATTCTATAAAATTTTCAATAAATCTTGGATTTTTAACAATAAAGTCTTTGATGAACACTATTCACAACTACCGGTAATGGTTATGATTAAAGTCGAGCGCATTGCGCTTTAATCGAAGCCACTTCAGTCGCCAATCTTTGAAGTTCACTTTTCAGAGCATAGTTTTCCGTCTTTAAAGCCACAGACTCGTGATTCGTTAAATTTTCATTGGAAATTACGTTAATACCATTAATCTCATCATTAATCACTATCACATTGCCACTCGAATCGCTTCCCGAATCGGAATCATTAATATTATTCTTGGCTTTGTGCCTTAATTTATGGGGCAGTGAAGTCATACTTGTGTGGCAGTTTGTGTTACCGTTTGTTGAGGTTAATGTTGGCAGCGTTGATAGCGTTGATAACGTTGATAACGTTGATAGCGTTGACAGTGTCGACAGTGATGTCAATGTGGAATTTGAATTTGGTGGACAACATGCGGCATGCGATGGACACGTATTTGTTGGTGATATTGTTAATTCTGAAGATGACGATGACTGCGATGTGGGCGATGATGACATTGAATTAAGTTCGGCTAATTGTTATTCATATTGAAATTAGACTTTTAATTAAAATGGTAATTAACTTACAATTGTGATTATCATTGATTGATGTCACTAAAGAAGACAGTAACCTAGTCCTACGTCCTCTATTTGTATTTTCAGGTAATGAAAGAGCAATAGCTTCCGAATCTATTATGTGCTGTCAAATAAATTAAATATAATTAAATATATATTTTTCCATAAACAAAATTATAATTTAAATATTAATTATTATTAGTTCATTTTTTATAAAAAAGCTAATGTATTTGACTAATGTCTGTCTGTCCGCAGTAGATAAACGCGCAAATCTTTTCAAAAACTTTATAAACTTAGAATAAACTATCAAAAAGTGAGCTCTCTGTTAATGTTCGTTCTTGTTTTTTGATTGGATTTGATTTATTTGATGAAATTTGGAGAAAAATATTTCATATTTTTAGTATTAGATTATATTTTATAAGGTTTGTTTCAAAATAGTTGTTGGGTTTAAATCATCAAATTTAATAGAAAAATTTCCATTAACGAAAGTCTTACAAAATCAAACAAGATCGATATGGTCATAATATCTGACTTTGTAAAGTTAGTCTCAGTTAGTATATGTTCGCTCGCAGATGCCGTTGAAAGTTTAAACTGAATTTTTGCATAACTTTACCTCTGATTTTTTACCATTTTGAACCTAAAAATACCTTAATTACAGCTAAATAGAGGCAGACGTTACTGAAACTTTGACAGGATTTTTGGCTATAAGATATATAAGTTTGAGTAAAGTGACGATGTGCACATGCGCATTGTATGCATTTTACGTAACTATGTTTGTTAATGAATTCATATTGTTTACATAGTAACGCAAGTGAAGAGCTGAGCGCGTACGCAGATGTATACGGTGTGAATGTGGAGATGTGGGGTGTCAGAGGGATGGATAACATTCGATTAATTGCACCAATATTTAGCGGGCTTCTCTAGCTTTTAACTAATTTTTTCAATTTTTACCCTAATTTTGGTTAATAATTGGCCATTTTGACAAGATTTTCCCAATTCCACCTTATGTAGTTATTTTTGACAAAATCTTTCCGCATTTTGACCCATTTTGTGGCCATTTTTGATTCTTTATGCCTAATTTGACAGTATTTATGGTCTGTTTTACGCATTAAATGTCTATATTGACCTCAAAATACCTTTTTAGCTCACTTTTTATAAAAAAGTAGGCAACTGTTTTTGTCTGTCTGTCCGAGTGTTAGGAAAACTACTATGTCTAATAGAGTGTTCTTAGATTTTTTTCAATAAATAAATAGCTAAATATAAATGCTTTAGATTTAAAAATTAAAAAATTAGCTCACTATTAATGTGCCTTTCTCGTTTAACATAAGAAATCGGTTTAATCGGTTAAATCCCTTAATTAAAATAAAGATGTGCACGGACAGACAGACGGATAACGCAAATCCATATATTTGAAAGTTAAGTCAGATCAAAAATATTTATTATATTTGCCAAACTGGTTGATTTCTCAGAAATATATTTCCACAAACAAATTCATAAGTTGCTATGCTATACAGAATGAACTGCTAAATATTTTTTTATCTAACTGCCAAATCCATATAGATTTGGCTATGTCTGTATTTCTGTCCGTTTGTCTCTGCACTCTACTAGTCACGTAATCCGTTTGTTTTGCTCGCACTGTCTTATATTAATAAAGGAATTTTATTCTTTATTTTAATTAATGTATTCTTTATTTTAATAAAGGGTTTTTATTTTTTATATTATTAGAGATTTCCGCTAGGTTGAAAAAATTCATATTAAACTCCCACTCCCATCCGCAAGTAAACTTTTCGATTCCTGTGGGTACCTTCTCGCATATACACTGTATAAAATTATCTTTCCCTCAGTTCACGTCTGTAGTTCCCGCAATGAATAAACATATTTAATTATGGCCCAAAATTTTAAGTATACACTTATTGTATCAATAAATTTTATAACTAAATTTGATGCTATATTGTTTGACTAAAATTATTGTTATATCAAATTATAAAATTTACATACGGTATAGCGACTAAAGATATATATTGTAATTATTCATTTTATTAAAATATTTTATTGCAGGAGAAAACAAATGCATGAATTTGCGGGATTCATTAGTTATCCCCTCCCATCCCGTTAGTTAGCATTTGCTGTTTTTAGGGTTAAAATAAGCAAAAATGTTAAAAATTGCCAAAATTCGGGTCAAATATTTATATGTCAGTATATCAGTGGCATATGCCGTTTTTACTAAACTTTTATATAAAACTCAATTATAAAATAAACATGAATAATATGAGTGGAATATCCTATATTCAGTGGCATATGCAGCTTTTGGATAGAATCCGGATTTAAGTGGAATGCCGTTTTAAATATGCTATAACTTAGATTTTATGTAAAAATAATATAAAATAATGAGCTTCTATTTACAAATAGAAATTTACATAATAAAGTCAGATATTATAAACGTTTCGATATTGTTTATAAATAAAATTTCATGTATTTTTTTATCAATAACCAGATGTTAGATATTTTAGAAAACATGATTTATAAATGTAATTTTTATACATAATTAAGATTTTATTTCATCAATAAAATTTTTCATTCATCAGTGATGCATGAATGCATTCATATCGATCACTTTTATAAGGTTAGTGGCCAAAATTCGGGCAAAATCGGCTTAAAACAGCAAAATATGCTTTTGGAATAAATTTATTAGTTTTTAGATCGTGATTGCATGTCAAATACCTTTATTAACATAATACTGCGGGACACACACACGGACTGATAGTGTCAAAAGCATTAGCTCTACTTTTGCGTAAAAAGTGAGATTAAAAATTCTTTAACCCAAATAAATTAGTTACTGGTATTGTTTAAATGTGATTAAATTAAAAAAGTTTTATTATAATGGTTTTATCGAATATTAATAGTCAATTTCGAAACAATTTGGAAATGCAACAAAATAACATACAAATTATATTTAATTCAATCGCATTTGATATAATAAACTTAAAGTATTAAATGTACATATAGCCTTAAACTTTATAGAATAAAACTTCATTAGCCAACAATTTAACTAATTATGATTCTAAATGAAAATTTTTAGCACACTTTTTTACAAAAAAGTCGAGCTTACCAGTTAGGCATTTGACAATGTCTGTCTGTCTATCTGTCTGGCTGTCTGTTAGCAGTTTTATATTACTAAAGGGATTTCACCTATTTTTTATATTAATAAAGGGATTTAATTTAAAGTAATTTTACCCTCTTATATATAACTTATATATAGGAAAAATTAATTTAAAAAATCTTTTTATATAATAATTAAAGTTTACGGTTACAACATAATCGTTGCTAACTGATTGAATTATAAAACATATTCAATTATTTTATTTCTCTCAAAAATGTGATTTATAATGAAATGATTGAATTTTTATCAAATTTTCCGATATTTATTTAAATAAATAAGTAATTATATTATAAATATAATAAAAAAACTTTTAAAAATTAAAAATCAAAGTTTTAATATTTATTGTAATAGAATGGTATACATAGAAAAAGTTATAGACACAATATAGAAAAGAAAAGCGTACCTGTGTTTGTGATAATCCGAATTTTTCTTTAATAGCAAAAAGTTCAGCTCGTAATACAGCATTTTCTCGCGTCAATTCCATCACTCGTGCTTCGAGAACCATATCAGAAAGGCGTCGTTTTTCTCGTGATCTACAATGCAGACGTTTTATTACATAACTTGATAAAAAACTTAAATATTTTTTATCAGTTTCTGCAGGAACTAATTGATTTGCACAAAATTACATATTATTCGAAATCTTAACTATTTCTAAACAGAAAATATATTTCGAATAAAAAATTTTACGATAATAATGCGAAATAAATTTTGAAAAACGATGGCAAATAATAATAAAACGAAATATAGTGAAATATATTAAGATACCTTTTAGCCGCTTCATTGTTCCTTTTCCTACGATCCCAATAACAGTCGTCTTTTTTGTTATCGGGTATGAATTCTCGCTGCTTTCTGGAATTGAGAACCTGATGAGGACTTGTTGGCGATGAGACCATACCATTATTATAAGTATAGGCATTTTGATTTGTAGATTGTGATGGTGAGCAAACGTATGCACTGCCTGAGCTCATGTGATTTAATATAACTTTAATCATATCTATGGTACACTATAGAAATAACGGTAACAAAAAAAGATAAGATCATACCGAGTGATGCTAATAAAGCATTGGGTTGCGGTGCCGTAGCTATACTGAGATCAACAGGTGATGGACTCCAACGCGGATGCTTTATCAAACGCACATCACAGTCATCTAAGTTGTCCATATTAACCTTAATATTATTAAAGAATAATGTAACAAAATAAATACAATCGATAATAGCGCAATCGCATGTGATGAGTAGAGCACGTGCAAAATTGGTGAACAGATACAAATTTCATTTAGAAAGAAATTCCATTTATAGGTATGTATCATACTGTATATTATAGTATATTAATGTACACTAGTTTATACCAAAACTCTGATAACTCTTACTACCATAGAGTCTATAGTCTATATTATGTCTATAATAGCTTTACTATATTTAATATTAATATGGATATCAAGAGTAAATTAATAAAAACACCAATTAATATATCAAACATATTTCACTTCGAAATCAATATAATAATTGAAATTATCTTACTTTTACTATTATAGTTATCGATAACAAATATAAATATATATTTTTACAAATTTAATACTCTATTTTAAACAACATTTATAAATCTAAGCGTAATATATTCATTTTTAGTTAAATCAAAATAGTACAAAGTTATATATTAAAAATAACAATGATTTTAAATATTATGGCGAGAGAGAGATGGGCTTATAGTTTATTTAAGCTTTTAATTAATGTTAACTCAGGAATTAACTATGCATTTAAAGTATAAGTTAGTTTAATTTATTCGTTACAAATAAATAGATAGTTTAAAAATAAATATATAAGTAAGAGTTATGTTTTTTGGCATAAATACTTTCAAAACGTGTGGATACATTCTAACGTTAACATTTCACGCAAAAGTTTTTTCCGGTAACATTAGTAAAACATAATTAAAACATTTAAATTAAGTAAAAAGTAAATATGTTAGTAAAATATATAATATTTGATTCGATAGTGATAGTGATATTTAGTAGCAAACATACATATAACTAACAACTACGATATAACTTACTTTAGAGAACAACAACATCGCAACTTCCTCTCGAACTTTCACTATTCCAGTATACCGTACACAGCGTACGTCTGACTGTGACCTAATTTACCGTAATATCAGCGTTTGTGTGCCTTGTATTACGGCAACAGCAATGAGTCTCAAGATCACTGTTACAGAGTGTGGTATAATAAATAATGAGGTCAGGGGTGATGTGAGCTATAAGTCGGACAAGGTTACCACTGCTGCAGGTCCTTCAACGCGGAAGGGAAAGTTATTTGAATGCGTACAATAAATACAATATACATTATGTTATATGCATATTATGCTATATTAACTCGTTAACACTTTATTATTTGTTTTAACTATAATTAAAACTTGCGCTAACTATTGGCGAACAAAATTTCCAAACACTATAGAAGTATATGTTTTGATTCAATACGGTATATGCCATACACTGACGTTTACCTTTATTTTTACTTTTAATTGATATGCCTATTAAAAACATTTACCGTTAATGTAGTACTGTATACGATACGTGTGATACACATCATCATAATATACATGCGCCAAACATTATATTTAGAACATCCACTAAACTATTTTATAAGTTTACTAAATAATGCGCTCTACACTACACTATACATACACTACTGTATATGTTATCTATACAGTCATTACAGTCACTCGATATACCATTACATAACAATTCACTATACTGTACACTAACTGTAAACCAAAATTAACTTTTAGTACACACGTGCGCTTACAAAGCACGTGATTGCCAACATTATATAGCGATTAAACGCAAGTGCATTCATTATGTATGGTTTAGTTTGTACATATTATTTATTATATTGCATATCATAACTTTTTGTTATTAATGCTTAAAGTTACATAACTTGTTGACAATATTTTAAAAACTTGCATACAATAGAGGAAATTGCATAATGAGTATAACGTTTCACACTGAACATTTCACGAATCAGTTTTGAATACATAAATATAAGCTTATGATTACTTCTTAAATTTCACTTTTTCCTATATGAAAGACCTTAAACAAACCTCAACAAAAAACTAAGTGTTTGTGCGTTTACTGTTAGAATTTCCGTGCAGTTTTTTCTTTTTTATATCAACCATAAATAAGTTTGCATTCAATATCCTTGACATAATAAGAAGTGTTCGACCCTCTAAACAACACTGCCTCAAACACACGCTTAACTGCAGATTATATTTAATGTTCGTTTAATATTTTATCATTCTATGAATGCGCTGTAATATTAATACCGTACTGTATTTAGAATAAAACAGTTATTTTACATAACTTCTTCCTGTCAACCAAAATTCATTTTTATCGAATGATTACTAATATTATAAAAGAAGGATATCTCAAAGTTTTCATATATATAATCGTAATAATTGTTTAGTTATATAAAATCTTTATCAGCGAAAAAAAACAAAAGCTCATATATTTTTTACAGTATATTATTATTATTGAAAAAATCATGGACACTAACACCGTAAGCGAAAATTACTGCTCGATAAGATACAATAAGAGCTTACACGCACCAAATTGTTGAAACAGGCATGTAATGTCTAAGAATGCAAAAATCAATTTGTTGAAAAAAATTGTATAGAGACACCACGTATTATGCATATAAGCCAAAATATGCGTAACACTAAACACTGTTTCGAATACTTTACCTGAAAAAGGTTTCATTAAAATCAACAAAACTGAAGTGAATGTGTATTAGGAGTAAAGTAAATGAAAATAAAAGAGTACACGCGGAAGCAGAACTTAATGCGTTTTGGCTGGCATTGACACTTTTAAATCCTAAATCAAATATCTATATCAAATAACATCGACATTTATGTTATGTTTTCGCTATTGAATCGGGTATTCTTACTAATCGTACGCATATCTTATTTTAAAATAAATATAGTTTTTTGTTCGCTAACAATACCGAATTTTATTGAAAATTCTGTTTTATAAGTGGCGACAGTTAACAAGTTTTCAATAAACAGTCCTTGAAAACGTTATCGATTTTGAATTAAAGTACAATAAAACAGTATTGGCATAATTTATTTTTATTGCAACTTTATTATTGACGACGTGATCTATTAACTGTAATTACTATTGACGTGAAAAATCCTAGAACACCGGAATTTTTAATTTCTTGAGGGTCGGAAAAGTAACGATAAGCTCGCTTTGATACACTTATGGAAACAGAGAAGTAAAAGATACCTTAATAGTGACTGCACATTCTGTCACTTCGAACGGACAAGACAGGCTGAATGATGGGCCAATTGGTCAATTACATAAGCTCCTCTTTTTGATAAAATGTAAGCTAAAACAATTCACGACACGTTCATAAAGAGCTCTATTTTAATAGGTACTTGCAATCTTATGTCGTAAACATAATAGTTTTTTAGTCAAGATGGCAAATGACAAATCCCTTTATTAATATAAGAAATAGTAGAAATCCCTTTTAGACATAAGACTGCGGGCACACAGACAGAAGGACGGTGTTAAAAGCATAAGCTCTACTTTTTTAAAAGTTAGCTAAAATCGGAGAATTCTTTTATTTAAAATAAAACTGCGAACAATTACTGCTGTCCCATCCAAACTCTAACGGGACAGACAGAATTTGCCTATTTCTAATAAATATGCCACAACGACTTTATTCAAGTAAACAATAAGTAAACTTAAAAAGTCTCTGTATTAAAATTAAAGCGCTCTCATGTCGGTTTATCCCACGTGTTGCTTATAGTTTTAGGGCCTGAGTTTTAGGCTCAGAGTCGGGCTTAGGTTCTAGATTTTGGAAGAGGCTCGGGTTCGAGGTACTTACTTTTTGGAACCTGAACCTGAGGTTTGAGGCTATGATACTGCTTACGAGAGCCTGGAGACTAAGTAGAGAGGTTAAAATAAACAAAAATAACATTTTTAAAGAATATTTTAAAGCTTAATATCACCCAATTTCGTAAAACTTAAATTTTTATAATTATTTTGCGAAATAAACATTACAATGATTATCAAATATATCACATTAATCGAAAAGATATTAGTGAAATGTCATTGATATTATCGTAAACATTTTTATTACTCATCTGTGGTACAATATATATAGAGAAGATCCAGGTAAGAGCCTCAGACTCTAATTTTAATTGAGGCTATAGGTTCAAATCCTTAAAGAAAGGCTCAGGTTCTAGCCTGAGCTCTTATTTACAGTAAAATAAGAAATACGTCAATTAATAAAAGCCTAGAGGTTAGTCCAACTATTTTTGTTGTAGGCTTAGGCTCCGTAAAATATTGTAGTCTTGGGCTATATACTGAAACCTAAGCCTATGGAAAACATAGGCCTAGGCTGAAGCGGAGCCTAAGCCTAAGGTTAGGCCACCTAAAACTTTCGTTTTTACTTTATTTACAGTAACTACTACTATAAATATGGTATAAGTATGTTTGAATAAGTAACGCCAAGTTCACTGTGACGAATAGTACCGGAGTGACCTGGCATATTTCACTCAAATTTTATTAATTTTTGTCATTTTTGCCTAAATTTGTATGTTTTGGCCAGTTTTTTGGTCTTTTTTGCTGTTTTTCAATAAAAAGCGGCATATGCCACTCAATTTTTAACCTAAATTTTGGCTATTTTTATAAGATTCTTGCCTATTTTGACACAATTTTGACCATTTTTGACCCCTTTAATACCAATTTTGAACATACTTTTTGTATTTTTGATCCTATATTTTGTCCATTGTGTTCTTCATTAGCATAAGAAATATGTCAAAATCTCTTTATTAACATAATTGGTAAATTCCCTTTATTAGAGTAAAGAACAAATTCCCTTAATTATCATAAAAAATGGATCAAAATCCCTTTATTAGCATAATTGATCAAAATCCCTTTATTAACATAAGATATTTGTGAAATCCCTTTATTAATATAAAGAACAAAATCCCTTAATTAACATAAGAGTGTGCACAGACAAACGGACATATTCAAATCCATATATCTGAATCTTGCAAAGTCAGATAGAAAAAGTTTCGAGTCATTATGAGCGCACATTGAAAAAGTCATTGGATTTGGAATGTCTATAATTCTGCCTTTGTTGGACACGTGTCTGTCTTGCAGTTAATGGCCCTCTTTATATTAATAAAGGGGTTATTGGAATCAGAAATAAGGCCAAATCGGGTCAAATATGGCTAAATTGAACAAAGTTGGAGCAAAATCGGCTCAAAAATAGCCAAAGTATGGTCAAAATTGCATCTAAACTGTATAAAATTGGGCGTAAAATAGATAAACTAAGGTAAAAATTGGAACAAAAATGAACAAAATTGGGTTATTGTTGGTGGCACGCGTCTGCCTAAATAAACTAAAAAAATTTAGCCTAATTGTTTATGGAAGCATACAAACAACTGATTTGATGTTCACTCTTCGACAGATAAACACAAACTGATTCAAAATTTCAGAAACATTGACTGGAGTACTATTTATAACAATGTTTTTTAACCCATAAAAATATTTGCAAAACAATATTAATTAAAAGTTTTGTTTGTTTAAAAAATTTTAGACATCAATAGAATTAAAATCAAAGTGAGCGAGATAACGATGTTTCATTCTTGTTTCATTGTAAAAATACAATAAAACAAGAATGACACATTAACAGAGAGCTCACTTTTCGAAGGTAAATATATATATCTATTATCGTTTTAAGAGTAACTTAAAAAGAGCTAAGCTTTTACCACCTTCTAAATATTTTTTCAAACATTTTATTATTTTAATAAATGATATTACTTACAACCACTATTTTATCGAAATTCCCACCCATATACCCCACCTGTTCAATTGTTATTAAGTTTTTAATTTTTTGTCCCCCTTTCTGTTTGACCCCCTTCTAGAGCACCTTTGATTCCAATTTTTGGGATTTAGTTTTCCTAAATTATAAAATAATTTATAAAAGTAACATCTCCTCTGTAACACATATTATTATAAAGTTGTTAATTTTTACAAGTTTAAATGCAAAATACACCCCCATTTTGATATCAAAACTTTAAAGTCGCTCAGCAACCTATACAGGGTTGGCGAAATTTATTTTTGTAACATATATTTTTGATTTCTCTATAAATTAAAAGTGGTTTCTAAAAATTCGGCGAAATACAATTAGGAGTGTCCCCTCGTTAACCTATAAAATACAATAACATTTTGTCGTATAATATGTTCCAAAATTACAAAGTTTATTGCTATGGTTTTACTCTAATAATGGTAACTCTTATTTGGATATATTATTATATACAAGTACAAGTTTTACACGGAATGAAAGTTTTTAAGTGACTGACAGCGCTTTCTTTTAAACCGAATGCACTACAAAATAGCTACACAAATCAATAAAGATGTTTTAATGTTTTTTTCATTAAGCACTATCAAGGCTTTCATTCCGTGCAACATTGATATATACTTATGCAAAAAATATATTAGTCCTAACCCCTATAATATAAAGTTGCGTATCTCTTTTTAACCTAAGAAATATGTTAAATCCCTTTATTATTATAAGACTGCGGGCACCAGGACGGACGGACAGACTTTGTCAAATCCATAAGCTCGATTTTGTCTTTTCTATACTTCGACTTTTTACCGGATTTGTTCCAGACTGTCTATTATTTAACGTTGTAAATTTTTTAAACATTTAACTACGTACTTACAATTTTTTTCGCATAAGTACGTAGTTAAATGTTTAAAAAATTTACAACGTACTTATGCGAAAAAAATTAAAATATTTAATTTAACCTTAACCGGGTTAAATAACATTTCTAACTTTGACTTTGACCGGATAAAGAAATTCTAACACGAGCTTAACTTTTTTCTGACAAATTTTAAACCACATTAAAATTCAAATATGAGTTAAACAATATTCATTTATAAAATTAAAAATTTAAAAATAGAAAATTATTATGTATTTTAACTCTATTTTTAATTTAACAGATGAGTTAATTAACTTAATCCTCGTAAATCTTAACTTTGACCGGTTAACCGGATAATTTGAGCATATCGTTATTTCTTATACCAAATTTTCAAAAATTTCATGAGCAGAGCAGAACTTAAACATCAAAATTTCGTTCGGAAATTTGGACAAAAATAACTTTTTCGGACATATTTTCCGAAATTTCAGAAATATTTTAATTAATAAAACAAATGATGCCAAACTTTCTTGACCTGATTTAATTGTTATTGCTGATGATTATTGCAAAAAAAATTAGAGGATAAAAAATCATCTGATTTTTGACAATTTTTTTAGTCTTTTGACAAATCTTTACGAAAAAAATCTGAATTTTTACAAAATAAAGCATGTTAAACGTCCTATCTTAAAACTCGTTAAATTTTAGCAACAATTTTTCACTTATTTGTAGTTTTTGGAAAAAATTCAGAAATTTTCGGATGTTTTAAATATGCCATAATTTCGTAGTTTTCCGAAATTTAACAGAAAAAACTGTATCGGGCAGGGCTTTTGCATCAAAATACAAAGCCAGAAAATTTTAATTTTGGTAAAAATATAGAAATAAACATTATTAATATGGACAAAAATATAAAAAAACAAGTTACGGTCATAATATCTGACTTGTTAAATTAGTTTCAGTTAGCACGGTGTCCCCATGAAAAACTGAAGTCAAAAACGGCATTTTTAGCTCACTTTTTTAAATAAAAGTCGAGCTTATGGATTTGACCATGTCTGTCCGTCTGTCTGTGGATCCGTACGTCCACATTCTTATATAAATGAAGGTATTTCAACTATTATATTAATAAATGGATGAGGCTAATGCTATCTTGGCTTAACAACTATTATATTTGTGATATAAGTACGGATCTAAAAAAGTGAGCTCTCTATGAATGTTTCGTTCTTGTTTTTAATGATAATGGCACATTTTTGCGAAAAAATCCAAAAATTGTCGCTTGAGTGTGACTTACCCCCTTCAAATTTTGAAAAAATCCGTAGTGAGACCCCTCCAGACTAGACTACGAAATTGTGAAAATTTTAAGGCCCGAGCCCGATCCAAGCCCGACAGACTTGAGGCCGTGCCCGGCGATCGCCCAATAAATTTAATTATTCCAAACCTGACCCGATTTTATATAAAAAATTTTTAATCACAAAATCGAATTCTGACTTAAATTTTTATCTATCTAACTTGGTTATAATTATATTTCATTTATGCTAATTTGTAAGTAATGAATAGTTTTAATGATATTCTATTAATTTATAAAATTTTTGTATATTTTAATTTTTACTTTAATATTTTTACCAAAATTAAAATTTTCGGATTTTTTATTTTTTGATACAAAAGCCCGGCCCGATGCAGTTTTTTAACTTAAGGTCCGAGCCAGACAAAGCCCGACAGAAATCGGGGGCTCGTTTCATAATCTACTCCAGATCTTCAAAGTCTGAGACATCCTTATTCACACAAGACAAATCGAATTATTAACATAAGAAATCAGGTAATTACCCTTAATTAACATAAAGAATAAAGTCCCTTAATTAATATTAAAGACTCAAATCCATATATCTGCTTCTGCGTCAGATAAATAATAGATTATTAACAAAACTTATCCTTATGTAAAAAAAGAAGGAACACATTCATACGCTCACTTTGTTTCAAATATTTTTTAATTGAATAGATACGTGCATTAGTTTAGTGAATTACAAATATCTGGATTCCCTTTACGCCAAAAAAAACTTATTATATTGTTGCTTAACGCATTTGTAATTTTATTTTTTAACGATCAAAACTTTTAATTATTATTGTTTCGCTAAAATTTTTTGAACTTTAATACATTGTTATAAATAGTACTTCAGTGAGCGTTTGACATTTTTATTAATTCTTAGTTTAGCTGTCGACGAGTTAACATCAAAACTATTCTTATATTCTTATAGACACAATTAGGAACTTGCAATTAAATTTGAAACATTTGACGGTAATGTTTGCCTTTATTAATTATCAACACAAGCTAATCGGTAAAAGACTGAGCTTACGAATCCGAGCTAACTTCAGATTGCAAACTTAGAGCTTTAGATCTTTTTTATTTGAGCTTTGCCTGAACTTGAGCTCTATTCCGTCATCAATTATTATGAATCATAGGATTATTAAAGTTTCGTATTAGAGAGCTGTAAGTAAAGTAAGAACCGTAAGATGAAAAAGTGAAGAAATGGTCAATAAAGTTCGGATGTGCACAAAACGGAAAAATATTGTTGTCAAAGTCAATAAAATCTTTATATGGTGATGATGTTAAGGAAATATTAGAATCGACTTATATGCTAATCTGATTAGCAGTTATCGAATCTAAGATTAAATATAACTAAAGATCAATCAAACAGAAAATTGTCAATCCAATGAAAGAGATAAAAAAATTCTTATAATATACAACAAATTCCTTAAAAGTCAATATTACTGGTGGATAAGAGGGCAACTAATGAACGCTCTGACTAACTAACGTAAGACTCATTAACTTCAAGTTTATTCAATCAAAAAATGTTAATCTTATCGATAAGGTTTTTCATGCATAAAATTTAAAAACGAAATAAAATTTAACTTAAAGGAAATCTAATAACCAATAACAGCATTATTACAATTTTTTTAAAATTCCGATTATTGTGCTTTTATAGGATTTACGTAAAAGTATTAAAAAATTTTGATAAAATTTCATTTTATTTGAATCATTTAAACTTTTAAAAATACATTAAAACTCTTTAATCTAAACTTATTTATTACTATTTTATAAATATTATATTGCTATCAACAAAATGAATCTACTTCTAAATCAAAATATATGTAAATTTAATTTTATCAGTTAACTTATTACTTTAAAAATTTTTATTTATAATGAAGTTTAATGGCTTAACAAATATCAAACGTAGACATAGTTAACTTTATTAGATTATGAACAGATAAAATAGTAGGTTTAAATATATTTTCGGGAAATTAGTTGAAACAAATTTATCGAAAAATAAAAGGTAAAACATTTAAAAACAAATAATTTTCCTTAAGAATAAAAGCGTGAATAGACTTTCTTTTGGGAAATATTAAAGTTAAATAGATAATATCAAAAATTTTTAATTATTATTTTCATAAGTTGGAAAACACTTATTTTGTAATTGCATATATTTTTTTGTACCACAGGAAAGATTTCAATTTATTAAATGCTTTCAGAACAAAATAATAAAATACTATTAAGCGCTAAAAGTAAATCCGCAAAACACATTCTTTATAATTTTTAAAAATTATTAAAATAAAAGGCAAATTCTAATGATTACCATTAAATAAATTTTTAATAAATAAAGATTTCGAATTAAATTGACAAAATAAATCATATCATAACCCGATTTTGAATTATTTGTTAAGCAAGTATTCAATTTTAATATTTATGATTATAACAACTAATTATTGATAATTAACAATTTATTAAATTTACATAATATTACTAATACTAAAATAAATTAATCTAAAAACACTTAACTTCACGAGATATTCGTTGTAAATTTAGGTAAAAATAAACCGAACTTTGATTCCATGCCAGAAAACGTTGCTAACGCTAAACGATATCCTCCGATATGGTCTGGATTTTGAGATTTAATATCTGCAGATTGAACCCCTATTTTAGCGTCAGAACCGGTAGGTCTTCGGCCACCAAAGTCAATATAAAATAATCGTTGAAGAACTTCGTATGTTAATAGAGTAAACCCGAATTGAGGAGCACTTCTAAACACACGTGCGGGACCTCCTTTCCAGAATGCCATAAACCCTTCTTCTCTATAAATTTTTCTAACCGCATCTTCAAATTTAAATTTCTCTTTTAGTTAAAAAAATAGAGCAATAAACGCATATAAATATTACCCAATAATCCAGTATAAGTTGTTTGACCAGCACGAGCAGCGACTTGCAACCTAGTTTTAATAACATCTGCTGGAGTGACTAAATACGCCGCAGGAACACCTAAATATCAACAATTAAAATGGATTTATAGCAAATAAATATATTATTGCCCATTAAATTACCTGCAGTGCAAGCAGAAAGCAAAAGCGAACCCGCGCTGTTGTGTCCGTCTAAGTCTGCAGTATTAAGCTTCATATGAGCATATACAGGGAAATAAATTGCTGAAAATGGTATATCGCGAAGGAAACATGCTTTAGAACCCTTAAACAATTTTTAAATTAATCGTTTAACAAAATATACATGAATAATATGAATAAATTAATGTATAAATGTTATGAAGCAAATGTTGAATACCTTGTAAAGTCCTCTAATACCAAGTTCTCTTATAACGCCTAAAGCGCTAACTTTAGGTCCAGACACTATTTCACCAGAAACTTGCAAACGAATTTTAACTATAAATAATAATAATTTCAAACTGTTAATACGCTTCAAAACATAAGAATTTGTAATATTATACCAATTTCAAGAGGATTTGTAAACATAACTTGCGAAGCACCTGCCTATAAATAAATACAAATATAACAAGAAAATATGACAATTAATAAAAATATGTAACGTTGCCATAAAAAAACAATGCTTACAGTTCCACCAGCAATACATTCGGATAATAAAGTAATTTCTCCCTTCGGCGAAGTTAGCTTATCGCGAACGAGATCGTTCATTGTTAGTTTAATAGCCTTTTCCGGACAGACGCCAACCAACTGCGGAAGCAAACCGCGATATAATCCGAACACTCCTTCGTGTCGAATGACTTTCTTTGCACAGTCGATACTATTTCGATACATCAATTCGCCGATATAAGAACCAGTCCTTTGATTTTGCATTCTTGTTTTAACCTATAGAATTGCGGCCAAATTAAAATAGAATTATTATTAATCTTATTAATCTAAATTAAAAAGTTATTTCTAATACAAGTAATTATAATTCAAAATTAACATTCAATTTCGTAAAAATAACGATAATTTAGAGGATATTCTGCCAACAAAAAGTGACTCTTATTAATAAATTAGAATATTTTTATATTAAAATAACAAACAGTAATCACCAAATCAATGGGATAAACGACAGTAGCACCTGTTGCTCCAGCAATTGACCCCAACGTAAATCTATAAGCGCTTTCTAAAATTTGAATTCCAACGCCGCGATCGCCCGAACTGTCCACTGCTTTAACTTCAGCGATTGGTCGTGATAAAAATCTTGTTGGACGATACGGCGCCACTCGTTCCAAATCAACAAAAGCAACTCTACCAGTGGACTGATGCAAAAATCCGGACAATTGAAAGAGTATGTCAATTTCGAGTGGAGTGATTTGAGACATTTGTTGAGCTGCATATAAGAATTCTTCTTTCGTCATTTCGAATTGCATATTACCCTTAGTAAATGTCAAGTAAATCCTTTTGACGAGTTCCATATTATTGAGCAACGAATTAAATGCCATAAAATAAGGGAAAGTGACGAAATGTCCACCTGTTCCGCCGCCAGCCACTGCCACTAAATTCGGTTTCACGTCTTCAGAAAGTAAATGACTTTTACAGTTTAGCATTATATACGAAAAATCCATCGCAGAAATCACTCCCATATGGTTTTTATCCATCGATTTAAACGCTTGAATAGCGTGCTCTTCGTGAAAGTCGTGCAATACTTGAGAAAATTCCAAGTAATTAACGGTTCGTTTTCTATCTTCGCCAAAATGCAATCGCATAAAATCACTTTTAAAATTAAATGGTATTTTCTCGTGTAAAGTAGTAAACTTAATAATTTCTTCGAACTCATCGTATGTGATGGCTCCCGAACCGTTAATGTCGAATAATTGAAATGCAGTTCTATAAAGCGCATCGGGTTGACATAATACTGCTTCAAATGCTTGAAACTCCATAAATGATATTAGCCTTTGATGACACGCGTAAACATAATCGTTATTATCAATTTATACTTATTTTCTTAAATAAAAATCTGAATAAAACTTTTTTCGAGTTTATTTTATCATTTCGAAACTTTTTTTAAAAGGTTTTAATAAAGTGTGGTCTTATTATAAATTTTAATCTATTTCAATCAATCATAGCAATCAGATAGAATTTTTTTTGTTTAATTAATTGTAAAAATTATTTGAATTTTTTACATTTGATCTTTATTTTTGTTTATTTGAAAAAATTCAAATAATTTTATAATCGAAATTTCAGACCAATTGCTTATAATAAAAGTTTGGTCTGAGGCACGATTGTTAAAAGTGCTTCAATCATAAAAAATTAGATCCGATACAGTGTTCATTCAGATTTTCAGGAATGATATTGAATTACCCATCTTTCGAAGTGTCAAGAATGCTTCCTAATAATTTAACAGTTTTCGGGTTAAAATTAGGTTCTTTATATAATCCGAGATATTTTTGCATAAAATCTTCAGGTGTCATATACTTATCCCCATTTTTTTCTACACTGGCAAGTTTGTTAAAAATTTCTCTAAGTCTTTCTCCATCCGCACGCCGCACGTGTGTCGCAGTCTAAATTAAAAATATCAAAAATGCCAATAATTGTTTAGCTATTCTTCGGTCAGTTAAACTGTTGGGTTTAATTCTTAAAAGTCGGTTCGATTTTGGTTAAAAAATCTTTTAAAATAAAAACTGAAAAAGCTGATAATTTTTAATTTTAATAAAACCAAATTATTTTTGACTTTTTTAAACTATCAAAAACAATATTGTAAGTGAAACGCCCAACAGAAATTAAATTATCTTAAACATATAAATATCAACTTAAACTTATTAAATTTTATTATAAATAGCAAAAAAAGTTAATATCATTTTCGGTTATATAATCGGGGTTTGTTGGATTCCAATGCTATATAAATTTTTTATATAGATTTTTTAGTGAATTTTACCGTCAGTTCGGTTTCAAGAAGTACTAACCAAAAACAATTAGTAGGTAAATATTATTTAAAATTCATAAAAAACTTAAGATCCAATGAAAATATTCTTATATAAGTTCCATACATAAGCATATCTTTGGGAAATAAAATTTAATAAATTAAAAACAAAATTAAGTGGTGAAACAAAAATAGCAAACATAATGAATAGAAAAAAATATTAAAACAAATAAATGGTTTTGTTGGAAACGTTTAATGCATACCTCGTACTGACACAACGCGCGTTTTAAAAATAAATCACTTAAATGTGTGAATTGCATAACTGTTTCATAACCAATCAATTAGTCCTGGGATTAAATTAAACGTTTGAATTAAATTTAAATTAAACAATACAAACTTATAACTAATAAATTAAATCAACAAATTGGTTTAATTGGATAACTTGAAAATAGGAAATCCACTAAACATAAAAGAATGTAACGGGCAATCGAAAAATCACGATGATTGGAATGAATGGCAAATACCTTTAAAAAATCGGTGTTTCGTGATTGCAAGGACAAGTCAGGGTTAAGTATATCCATTTAGCATGTGTTCACAACACCGCTTCACAACACATACGCTAACATGTTATCATTCATTATGTGTTATGCATGCGAGTGCAGCACTCATCTCAACAACCATAACACTATGAATAAACGTTTACAATTTCGGTTAATATATATTTCCGTTTGTCAATCATTTACCATAAATACATTAATTCATCGTATATTCAAACGTATTTCTAAAAATTGATTAGATTTCGTGTCTTATTTCAGATTTATTTCATTTAAATGATTTGTATTAACCTTTAAAAAATAAATAACCGAAAAAAACAAGCCGAAAACGTAACAAACATTAATTAGACATTAGATGTTACGCGCCATAAGATAATCGTTATAACATCGTACTTAATATAACTTGTATTATATATTTAATTAGTATTAATTAAAAATCAATGGCAAGTAAGTAAAAGAATAAATACTAAACGTATTTAAAACGGATTCAATGGTGTGATTGTTGTCTGTTTTGTGTGCTAAGGTTGCGGCATATCTCGCGGACGTTTCGACCAATTCGTGAGTAACGCTAACGAATCCATTTATATTAAACTGATTGCGAACGAAAAAGACGTGAAAGATGGCGTGATTGCGAACGCGTTTCATCCGGACATGAGTCACCAAATCTTCGGCGACAACGAGAGTATATTCGGGTACACTTCGCTGCGCGTAAAGATGTATTACTCAGTCTCGTCGCTCAACATTTATTTGGGCATCGATTACGCCGAAAAGGTGAACGTTCGCGACACCAATGGCATCGAAGCCGATGACGTGATCAAATTAATTGCGCACAAAATGGAAGCCAAATTTATCTACAATTTGGACGAATTTTGCGCCACACTTCCGAAAGAATTCAATTTTAAGCCTTTCGGCGATCTTGTGGACAGTTTCTCAATGAATTGGGGTCACAATTCGGCTATTGATCGATACTTCGATGTTTACAAAGTGGACATAACTCATCCAGGATTTAGCGCTTATCACCAACAGATGCAAACATTTCTTCTATGGTTCGTTGACGCCGCGTCGTTCATCGATGCCGACGACGATCGATGGGATTTCTTCATCATCTATGAAAAGCGTCAGATTTGCAATGCAGACAAATCAAACGGCCATTTCACGAATCCAAGCACATATTTGCATCATTTTGTCGGTTATACAAGCATTTATCGATACTATGCTTATCCGCAAAAAATTAGACCACGAATTTCGCAATTTCTCATTTTACCGCCATTTCAGAAACAAGGAATCGGATCTCGTTTACTGACTTCCATTTATAATTCGTACTCCACTGATCCAAAGGGTATTTTGGACATTACGGTCGAAGATCCATCCGACAATTTTACTCGAATTCGCGATTACGTGGATTGCAGTAATTGTCTCAAATTAAGTAGTTTTCAAAAAGAAAAGTTACGCAAATTTGCGTGGAACGAACAAATGGGTATCGATGCTCAACAAAAGCTCAAAATTAATAAAAAGCAGGCCAAACGCGTGTTTGAAATACTATTGTTGCGCGAAATTGACAAAAACAATGAAGAGGAGTACAAGAAATTTCGAATAATTATTAAACAACGCTTAAATGCTCCGAATAAGAAGCAACAAATGGATTTCGAGAAAATACAGCAAAGATATGCGAATGAAATTTCAAAAACGGAGATGAAAACGATGGAACAGGCAAGTATTATGGCTAAAGATGTACAGATACTCGAACTTAATCGCCAATACATTGCTATCGAAAATGAATATCAACACATAATTGATCGTTTAAATGCGAATTAAAATCACAACTTTATACTTTTATTATTATTTGTAAATTTTTTTTTTAGTTATTTAATGCATTTTCTCATAGAGATTAATTAGTTTTGCAAAATGTGCAAAAAAATCGGTTAAAACAAAAAACACGGCAAAGAACTACGTGTACTTCACATTGATTTGAAACTATAATAAATTTAATTTTTCACACAACTCATTGTAGTTCTTCATTTAAACAAGGATTACATAATTTAAATAAGAAAGGTATAGAAATATTGCTATTTGTTCTAATTATACGATATTGAAAATAGTAGCTAAACTTAAAATGAGGTCAAATATGAATTGAAATAATATTATTAATAGAGAAAATTTCATTTTTTTGGAATGACTTAAAACTTAATTATCAAATGCGAACAATTTTGTAAACAAAATTTGAATTGAAGTTAATTTTAGAGCATTAATCGAATCATAAGGTATACTAAATTAAAAGCAAAAGTAATATGGAAAGGGATATACTGTATAAGTTATAGGTTATATACATTCTTACATACATATTGGATAATCGATATCATCATAAAATTTATCATAAAGTATTTTACTACCAGATAATAATAATAATGTTTTGTTTGATTTGTATTAAATTAAACCTTGTTTAAACAGTACATATTTTTTATGCCATATCAATTTAAAATCCATAATCAACACTAGACTAATTTAATTTTCTTGGGCTCCCATTCGGGATCTTCGTCTTCATTATCAATATCGTCGATATGGTCTGCAATACTTTCAGCGGCGTCTGACATGATCGGTGATGGAGCGGTGCTGTTGTTTGCCGTAATTGTTCCTTCGTTTGACTTTTCTGGATCCGTACAAATATCTATGTTATCTCCATATGAAAATATATCATCAGATTGTTGTTTAGTCAAAATATCACATTCGATGTCAGACAATGGAAATGTTCTTAAATCAAAAGGAGATAACATTTCAGCACAATTTTCATCGTCTATCGAATCATCTCGTTTTGAAGATACAGATATAGTTCGTCTTCGTTCAATTAATGGCGATAGCGCTTCGGGAACTGATGGGCACAAAGACACATCAGTGTTCATATTAGTTGTTTGTACAAACGATGAATTTGGTGCGGAAAAGTAATCAGTTTGGGTATTAGTATCAACACTTTGTACTCTATCAACACCAACACCATCACCACTGGTATCACCGACAGCAACAGCACCAGCACATGCAGGTATTGCAGTAACGCTGTCTGATCTGCCGCTATCGAACCTAACTCTCGATCCTCTGCCACGTAAATGACTGGAACCAGTTTGTCCGCCTTTCATAAATGCCAAAATTCGTTTTCGTTCCTCTTCTTCACACTTCGCATGCCTCAAAGCAAATGAGTTGTCCGATATATCCTCGTTTCCGTCGCCTGTGCACACATTTGAAACTTCCTTTTTAATTAGTTGGTCAGTGAAAGTGAACTGCGCATCTAATGGTTCGTTTACTCTCCATTTAGGCGTAATTATTTCCTTATATTGCAACTTTTCAACTCTAGTTGTGGCTGCGATACTGTATGGAATCACTATATTGTTAATATCGTACGCATGCTGTTCACTACGCCTTCTGCGATGAAGTGGTGCACTACTAATTAAATTTCCACAACTGCTATTATCGGATGGTGACGGCGAAGGAATGGGTGAATCAGTTCGTGAACTGCCACTCGACGCCCTCTCTCGCGGTCGGCCACGCTTTCTCCAAACACCATCGCCGCTCGATGACGTGCGACGCGTATATTTCCTCTTTGTTGTGCAGTCATATTTTCTTCGAAGCTCTAATAATATACCGAATTAATATGTATGAGATAAATGATTTTATACGGAAATTTTTGTAAACAATATAAAGCATATAAATATTATTGAATTCCACATAATCGATAGTACTGTACTGTATGTGCTAAACGTGAAGCATAAATAAAGTAATACATACTCGCTGATGAAATCACAGATTGAGAACGTTTCGGACTCTTGTTCTTTGAATCAAATATAATCTTATTTGAGTCATTTGTTGTCGTTGGCGGACCTTTACGTCTAAACAACAAAACAATAACATTTAACATTTATAGTATTTGTAAAAAATTCGATTAAATCGCTTACTTTCTATTTTGTTGTCGCGACGAAATAGGCCTCTGAATTGTTTCACGTTTTAGCAACTCTGAAAAATGAAGTCCCAAAGAAACATCTGAAACAAAATCTTCATTTTAATAAATTTTCATTCACATCATCTTATTATAACACGAATATTAAGAATATTAATTTTATCGTTTTAGAGAAGGAAAATCATCTGTGAATCAGCGCTCACGCGTTGTTGCGCTCATATATGTTTTGACGATAGAAATAAGTTGCGGTATTCATAAGAATTAAAGTGAAATGCATTTTAGAGGAATCAAACCGTAATTTGAAACGAATGGTTAAGCATTAAATCTTAGAAGAAAAACGTGATAAACTAAGATAAATATTTTCAACAATAATAGAGCATTATTTATTTTGATGGTAAAATTTGGCATATTATAAGCTTATGATTGATGTTTCCGTGTGTCTGTCTCTGTTTGTCTCACCCACACTAAACTATCCCGTTATTCTTATACCCCATTCAAAATGGCTCTAAAATATTCATTTACCAGTGATATTGATTCAAATACCACAATATTTGCGTTTCACTTTTTGGTTAAATACTATTTAAAATCATTTGGATTAAACACTCGAAACTCGCTATAGTGAGTACATATTGATAGAAACAACTCGGAAAATATAAAATTATAGTCTTAAAAACATCTACAGTATAGTCATATAAATAGTCACATTATTTTAGTTACTTAAGAGCTTATTTTTACTAATGTATCAGAAATATTATCAAATGAAAATATAATTTATATTCAATAACAGCTTATGTAACACGAGTTTCCCAAAATTCGCATTGCTTTTTAATCTCACTCTGTACCTTATATCATCTATGGATTTGGGATTTCCAGCCGTATTTCTGCGATAACGCGATTTTTAAATTAAAGTTTTTAGTTAAATAGAATTCGGTATTTTGATGATTAGAAAAATGCAATTCTAACTTATGTTTTATATATTACTAGTATTAAAATATGCAATTATCGTCGAATATTCCTTTTACATGTGATAAACCGTATATACCGTTTTCGAAAATTTTAAACTATTTACTGTATATAAAATGTTTTATTAAAATTATCTCAGTTTATCGGCATTCAAAAACTAAAATTTTATAAATATAATAGAAAGGGAGCGAACAATCGCACATAAAAGGGACCAATATCTGCATTTTTACGGCTCTGCAGAATTTGCAATCAACATTGAACTCAGGATTTTATGATCGTTTAAACATTCTTTTATCATAAAAATTATTTGTACGTATTGTCAACGCAAGATTCATCCGATTCTGCGATATATATGGTAATTATCTAACAGACACAACAATTAAACGAAATTCGATAAATTTTATCGATTATTTGTGATGTATTATTGGATGAGTGCAATCACACAAAAAATCACTATTTAAATAAATGGGATAAAATAGGAAAAACTATGTTAATAAGAAATAAAGTTGCCGTACCATTGGATAATGAAAGAACGGGATGAGTGGATGAATCAAGAAGAGCAACGCGTTCGTAGTATGGCATGCAATCGGTATCAATAACGTGGACATAACTGTAGCGACCATTACATAGAACACATGGCGACACATTGAGAGGCAAACCATTACACGCACATTGAACTGTAGAGTATTTTGCGGCCTTTCGCGTCGCACCCGACAGTGCCAACAGTGATCTGACTAGTTTTCGTTTACGAATCGAATGCATACCCAATGTTCTCATACACGAATTGGTTGTATTGGTGTTATCACATAAATGTTGCGAATTTGCATTACCACTGTTAGTACCGCAAGTCGAAGACGTCGAACTCGGTGTAGAGATTGTCGTACAAACTTTCGATACTAAATTAGGTGTTATAGCAGTAGGAACAGTCAAATTATTGTCACCATCGCAGCCAAACGTAATAACACCTTTAGTGGCTCTAAGCTGGCGATACATTTCATTTTGCTGGCGAATTCGAAATTCTAAGTCAGCCACTTGTGCCTGAAGCCACGTCCATCGAGACCCGATCGCACCCCTCTCTACGCACCACTTCCAACACGACCGCTTTTTTCTACAAACAAATACACAAATTTAACTTATTATCACAGGTTTTTTTTAATTTACAAATTTTATACTTACAAAGGAATATAATTTACAACCCGATTTGGCGATGGAAGTTGTTTAGTGATGTCTTGATTATATTCTTCAAACTCGTCACAACTTTCACCGCCAGAACTGCTCTCCGTTGCATCGGAATCGAAACCACTCTCAAAATGTCTTAAATTAGCCGAGAAAGTGTCGATAGTATTCAATAATGATTCTTTTACATCAGGACTAACTGCTGGTAACTGCGATACATTGGGTAAAAAATTTCTTTGAAAACTCTTCGTATTACAGTCACCAGCAGAAGATAATGTATTGGGTATCGTATGATGCATTGTTTGCTGAGAAAAACCAGATGACTGTACATTTGATGAGGAGGTTTGTGATTGTTGTAAACAAAGATCGTGAAAGCTTTTTGCATCAGAAATAGTGGAACTGCTTCCTAATTTTTTCACTAAATTAACGAGAGCTGAAGTCGATAATCCTTTAACGCCTTCCGGTGTTAACATCTTTAATCGATCCTCGACTGGATTCGAAGCCGGCATAGCGTGAGATAATAGATTCATGTTATCACTTTGTCGATGAATTACTTGCCGCTGACAACTAATTCCGGTTGCATTTTGTTCAAATTCAACAAATGATTTCATTTCTGTATTAATATGTCTATGAGTTTGTCGAAACTGCAAACGTCTGATACGTCGCATCAGTTTTTCTGTCTGTTTTTGCAGTGATAAATGTTGCGATTTTATATCTGAAGACTTCGACGATAATAACGTCTCGATTTGGTCACACGATTCCATATTTAATCCATTGTTGTCTTCATTTAATGTCTCCGTTTGTTGTTGAAAACTTTCAGTTATCTTAAGCGGCGGTAAATTTGTTCGTTCTTCGTTGCCCATTGTCGTTGCGATTGGTGTGTCCTCTGAACTAACATTTGCCGATAAACTGTTTTGTTGCTTCAAATCAGGCCACGAAATATTAGCGAAATCGATTCGCTGACCATTCTCTGGTTTACCAGTTTTTAATAACAAAAGATGCGTTAAATTATTATCCTTATTATTATTATTTAGTAAACCCATATTAGAGGTGGTATACGATGACTGGGTTGTCGTTGATGTGGTCGATATCGACGTTACATTAATAGCATTATCATTACATGTATCGTTGTTAACAGAATCAGTTAAACTAATGTTGTGGTTGTGGTGGCCGTTAGATAGACCTTTACTCATATTAATGTCTTCACTATTAAATGGTTGATTTTTGTGGTGAAAAGCAGAACTCAAATTAGACAATGATATAAATCTTGCTTCACGTTTAAGTGAATTGTTGTTCAATGAACTAATGTTTAAATGGTCACTGTTTTTATTATTATCTTTGAGAGAGAAACGAAACCTCACTATTCCTCCAGATCTAGTCTTATTAGTATTTATATTTGACAAACACTGGTGATGACCGTTGATAGCGATCTCAGAATTATACGCATCACTATCACCAATATCTTCGGTGATGTTAGCGATTGGCGTTATCGGTGTTCTGCGAGTGCTGTGAATGGCGAAGCTGTTAGCCGTTTGATGATTAGTTGCTTCTGCGGTCAATGCCGGTGCCATTATTGTATCGAAACAGCATATCCTCAGAGAGGGCAACATTCAATTCGCATTGCCATCACATCCATATATACCAACACAATACCGGCATTCATACCATCACTATATCACTATCAATCATTGCATGCATCTATTATTATGAAACCAATTGGGTTTAATTGGCGCTAAAAGGAAAAAAAACGTTTGCCTATATTTATATATATGTATAATATATTAATAGCTCAAGGAATTAGTTACTTGAAAGTGAATGTGAGTAATGTTAATACTATATGCTATATAGTTATTTGGTTATAGGTTAACGCCAAACACTTACTGTAGTTGTGTGTACTGTAGTGTAGACTGGAATCGCAATCTAAATGTATGATGGCTTGAGTGTGAGTGAGGCGGGAGTGATATAGCGTTAGCGATATAGTGATAGTGGTTGGTTGAGGCGCACAACACAAAGGATTCAATACACTAAAGCACACCAAAGCACAGCATACACACCTTACTAAACATCACACTTTTAATTATTACCAACAAATATGTTACTAATTAATACTATTTAACTATTATTTGTTGGAATATTTCGAAATACTTTATAGATGTGTAATAAACATAAGACAATAAACTATCGATCGGTGCGTGTATCACAATGTAATGTCTCACGTAATGGCGAATCCAATAACTCCCATATAACCAAATCTATGAATGCTTTGGTTGAATCGTTACAAAAACGCGATACGCTATACTATAGTATAGACTGACTATACTATACGATTGCTATACGAACGGCTATACGATTTTTAATACGTACTCCACTACACAGTTCAGTCCTAATACAACAGCTCAACTGCCATACTGTAAACGTCACACAAACGCGTACATACCCGTCCAATACAATACAAGTTGAGACAACACTGCACTCTCACGACAAACAACACTCACAACAATCCCTAACTATAATTATTTTACAATATACTAATTATATAATATTTAATTTACTAAAACAATAGCAACTAATTCGGGAAAGTTTAACGAATAAACATTTAACTGATTGTATTAGTTTAAACTGTTGTTTAAAATCACGCGTATTGTACACACATTACAATAGAGTGCGTTACTGTTAGCAAATATGTGAACACATTTCTAGTAAAAGTTTCACTATTTTAGCAAAAACATTGAATCATTGATATACTGTACGATTGTTATGTAATTTAGTTATTCATAATAATAGTTAGTGTGTTTGTGTTTTGTCTCGTAATTGTGATCATTAACTAACACTTAAATATTACATAATTGAATGATGACGTGATTGGTGTTTATACCAATAATGCATGTTTTGCTTTACTTCATCAAAAATCCAGTTTATCGGCATTTGACTAAACACGTGAAGTTGTATGCCGAATGTGAACAAAAATTTTCTGGAATTAGTTGCCAGAAAAAATTAATTAAAACGCATAGTAATAATTTAAACGTATTATCGCAATCTAACGCGACGTCGAGTGGTGTCGAAGATGGTTTCAAATTTTCGACACCGAAGGGAATCAAGGGATTATCGGCTTTAGTTATTTTAGTCAAACGATTTGGAAATAATTCAGTAAATTCGGGTACAAATAGCTTACAACAAACTTGTTTTAATAGCGATTCGGAGGTTACGTCGCAAACTAAAACCAATTGTTCATCCGTTATACGATATCATCAAAATAGCAATTTTAAATCTAGTTTATTGTCTAATGGCTCGCAATTGCGGTTACCTATTATTAATAAATCGAATGGATTTTTAGCGAATACCTATTTTTCTAAACGCAATTTTAAAGCTACTCGAAAACCATTTCTTGGTATGGGGAGTGATGGTCGACATTCGGAAAGTGCCGATAAAAATCGAACCGTTTTGGGTTCAATCGTTAGCGGAGATTCAAAAATTGGTTCAGTTTTTAGGTTTAAAAATCGAATGAATGAAACTGAAAAACTAAAATCGCTTCTTAACGAAGAAAATGTAAACAACAATGAACAGCAACGATTAAAAGTATATGAATTTTTTAGAGTTAATCATAAATGTATTTAAATTGAACGTATTATTTGAAGGTGGCTTTTGCTGAAGGATATTTAGCGGCAGAACCTAAAACCCGCGCATCGGCTAAACTAAGATTGTTCAATATTATACGTGATTTGTTAGGATTCGTTGTGATAATAGCTATAATTTTTTCCTTCATGGGTGAGCTTTCGGGTATATTTTTTACATTTCGGGCGTATTTGCCTGGTTTTTTATAAAAAAATATTTTATAGAAAATTTAATTATAAAAAGGCGGTTCATTTCGTCGCGTACTCATGGGACGCAATAATGAAGTACATCCCGAAGAAATTGATGTAACATTCGATGACGTGAAAGGAGTGGACGAAGCAAAACAAGAGTTACTAGAAATTGTGGAATTTCTCAAACATCCCGATAAATTTTCATCATTGGGCGGAAAGCTTCCGAAAGGCGTATTACTTGTTGGTCCACCAGGAACTGGTAAAACACTGTTAGCGCGAGCAGTTGCTGGAGAAGCAGGTGTGCCTTTCTTCCACGCAGCAGGTCCTGAATTCGATGAAATATTGGTTGGTCAGGGAGCCAGACGTGTGAGAGACCTTTTTAGTACAGCTAAACAACGCGCGCCGTGTGTTGTGTTTATCGACGAAATAGACTCTGTGGGCGCTAAACGAACTAATTCGGTATTACATCCTTATGCTAATCAAACAATCAATCAATTGCTTACTGAAATGGACGGTTTTCGTCAAAATGAAGGCGTCATAGTTCTTGGAGCTACTAATAGACACGACGATTTGGATCGCGCTCTTCTACGACCTGGACGTTTCGATGTTGAAGTTCAAGTTCCCGTTCCGGACTTAAATGGAAGAAAAGAGATTCTTCAATTGTATTTGGGCAAAGTTACGTTAGCTGATGACGTAGATGTTGATATGCTCGCTCGTGGCACCACTGGATTTACAGGAGCAGATTTAGAGAATATGGTCAATCAGGCGGCATTACGTGCTGCCATTGAAGGCGCAACTTCTGTCACTACAAGATATTTAGAAAATTCAAGAGATAAAGTTTTGATGGGACCTGAACGCAGAAGTAGGATACCTGACGAAGAAGCAAACATAATAACCGCGTATCACGAAGGAGGGCACGCATTGGTAGCGCATTACACCAAAGATTCGCAGCCATTGCATAAAGTCACTATTATTCCTCGCGGACCTTCGTTAGGACATACCGCTTATATCCCAGAAAAAGAGAGTTATCACGTAACTAAATCGCAATTGTTAGCAACTATGGATACACTCATGGGTGGAAGAGCTGCCGAAGAATTAATTTTCGGTTTGGATAAAGTAACGACAGGCGCTGCCGACGATTTGAAGAAAGCAACCTCTTTGGCTACTCATATGGTCAAGGATTTGGGAATGTCTGATAAAGTATTTATAGGCAACAATTAATTCGTAAGCTTATAAATATAAAATTATTTTGTTTAAAAGATAGGGGTAAGAACTTTTGATGAAGAACACAATGCTCTGGTTGTAGTCAACGATTTAGCGGCGACTACTGCTGAAACTATTGACAGCGAAATTAAGAAAATACTTCAGGTAAAAATATCTAATTTTATATAAATGCGGAGTTTCATATTGACAACTATAAAATTACGTATTGTTTTGCTATTAAATAATTCTGGTTATGGTTTGTGTAGTTACGGTTACATTATTTTTATTATGAATAATTTCATTATTTCGATACAGCATTTTAAAATTAATGAGTCTATTAAACTTTAATTTTAAGTTACTTTATGATTTAGTACGACTTAAATGACTTAACATTAGATAAAAGAAGTTTTTCTGTATAGTAAAGTTATTATTAAAACTTAAAAAGAAGTTTAAGTTTATTAATATGGTTTAATTTTTCTTTAAAGGAATCGTATGAAAGAGCTAAAAGCATTTTAAGGAATCACAGCCGAGAACATAAATTAATTGCCGAAGCATTATTGAAAAATGAGACCTTAAATGCCGAAGATGTAAAATCTCTGATATATGGAAAAGAAACAAAAATATAAAATAAAAATAATTCAAATGATAATCCGTCTAAGTTTATTAATTTTCTAGTTAACATTTTTATGTGCCATTAGTTCTTATATAATATAATATTTTATATAAGAAAAATGCTGTATATTTTTTTTGTTAAGTTAGGTTTTTACGGTATCGTAAGTTTTACATATACTATTTAGGATTACAAGGGAGTTAAGAAAGTATTGTAAATAGTGTACACGAATCCCTATATAAATTATTAATTTGTTTTATGTAAATAAAATTGGAAACATTACCGAATGCCAAATAAACCAAATTTAACAAAAAATTCAACAACTAACTCAATAACTCAATTGTACATTAAGAAATAACATTTGAAGGCACATTAGTTATGTCCTTATTTTGAGCCAAACATGAATGAGGAATAAACTGAATATGAAAAAAACCTGACAAATGGCAATTTAACAACAATTCACTATTGCGTACTCTTCCTCAAAAAGTGCGGCCCGGAGAACAATTTATATTGCATTTTCATTCTATTTACATAATTTCATATTTCACTCTATTATTTTTTTCTATTGAGCGTCATTTCAGCTAAAACAATGAGTGCTTGCTTTTCTACGGACTCAGAGAAGGGAGAAATATGTCTTAGAGCTTCGTCAGCATGCTTTCTGGCCAGTATTCGAGTATGATCTAAACCATCGCTCTAAAAACAAGAATATTTTAACAAAAGCTTGAAAAGTATTGGTTACCTAAATGGTTACCTTCATCACTGCTTCGTACGCTTTTTCTACATCTCCAGGTTCGGTAAAGCGTCTCATAATCATAATGTTTAAATCGGGAAACTTTTCACAAGCAAACAGAACGGGTGCAGTGGCTAAACCAAGTTTCAGATCAGCGGCCGCGGGCTTTCCTAACTCTGCTTGACTGGAAACAAAGTCTAATAAATCATCAACTAATTGGAACGCAATTCCCAGATTGCGTCCATATTGAAACGCTGCCTCTTGAAAGCTTTGATTGGCACCTGAAAGCAATGCTACCGCTTTGCACGTGTAAGCAATAAGGCTCGCAGTTTTCTTAAAACTTTTATGTATATAATGGGAAAATCTTTCATTTTCATCTTCTTTAGAGCCCATTTGCATGAACTCTCCTTGAACAAGATCCAGCAATACCTAATTATTCAATATTGCACACTAAAAATACTGGATAATAAAGCACATCATATGTTTAAACGTTTAGTTACCTGCGATAAAACTAAGATAACTTCTTCGTTCTGAAGTCTTGCTAACATTTGTGAAGCTCGTGAGAGTATGTAATCACCCGCTAATATAGCTTTCTTCTGCCCCCACAGCACATTGACACTTGGCTTACCTCGTCTGGTATCTGCGGTGTCAATAACGTCGTCGTGAACAAGGCTTGCCGTGTGAATCATTTCTGTAACCATTGCCACAGTTTTTTGGGAGTTAAGCAAATCAGGCCGCCTTTGCATGTGATGATTAAGTGCTCGCGCTATCAGCACAACAACCATTGGTCGAAACGCTTTTCCCTGACCATCGAAATAATAACCAGCTATTTCTTCTAATTCTGGCCGTTCTGTCCACAACTCTTTACGTATATCCGCATACAAACTGTTTAAGTCATTTTCTGCCAATTTAAATGGATTTATCGATGTCGGGTGTTGTTGCTGTTGCTGTTGAGTTGTTGGCTGGACTATTGGTGATTTTAGATAACATGATGAGGTACTTATTAATCTCCTTTGAATTATACAATGATCTAATTCGTGTAATGTATTAGTAATGTCTTTATAATTGTCTCGAATATGATTTCGAGTATTTCTGTTATTTCCCTAAAAATAAGATTTCATGTTTTAATAAATAAGTAATAATTTTCGTTAAAAATTACAATTAGATTAACTTAAGGGTAATGTTAGCGGAAAATATTTTACGATCGTAGTTATGAATGCCAAACCAATATTTTTTTTGTTAAATAATAATACATATTGAATAATTAAATCATAGGTTTTCAAATATTTTTGGTAAAGTTGATAAAGTGATATGAAATGTCTAAATCGAGTTTGGTAGCATTGGTAGCATTGGAAGCATTTACGGTTAGTTAGTATTACCAGGCTCTGAGAACTCGCAACCTATGTTAAGGTCATTCACTTGTATCATAGCCTTAAGCGATTCGCTTTTCGCGGAAAAGCTCAACTTTTTTTAATTAAATCAAATGCTTTTAAATCAATTAATATTGGATTATTTACAATAAATGAAATATTTTGACGTTTAAATTTCCAAACAAAAAAATGACCGTCAATTAATTGTTTGATGTTTCGCTACAAAGTTTAGCAAAATACGATTAAATGGAATTTGGAAAAATAGAAAGGAAAGCGGGACACAACCGCAGTAACAGCATCTACACTGTAACAGTACGTCTATCACAATGGAATGTGGATTAAGAGGTATACATTGCTTGGAAACCCGGAAGACAGACGGGTAAGAATCGTGTTTGTGTTTTTTTAAGATGCGGTCATGCAATGCAACGAAACGCAGCGTACGTTTTACTGTGTTTCGCTAAAGATTTATATTATTCCGAATGACTAATGCCTTAAATACTATTTCCCATTTTAAATAATCATTAAATCCTGTTGACTCAAATAATTAACCATGCAATGCATACACAAAAGGTAATAGAAAATTCTTTCATCGAAATGTATGCATATTTTTACGATCGCATCAACATTTTATACAAAGTCCTCATTCTTTAGGCCATAAGGTATTTACAAAGATTTAGTTTAATCACGATATTTTAATTTGATTCCATAAAATACGAAAACTTTTGAAAAATATTGTCATACTTTCGAGGATGAAAAAAATTGGCTATAATCATTTATTTCTACATAAACTTAAATGATTACACCGTAAAGGATTTTTAGAGGAAATTAATTATAAAATTAAACCTAAGATATGATGCTTTAATTTATAAATTTGTTTTCAAAATGAACGATTAATTATCATATATTATTAACATAATGAACGATTAAAATCACTGCATATTTATATAATTTATAGCATTTACAAAAAAATTGTAACCTTATTAATAAATTATTAATAAAAATCAATTAAATCAAATGCGCTGTTAATGAATTCATACGCGGATTTACAAAATAAAGATACGCGATAATTTATTTTTTTATTAATGACTGACATGAATAGAAAAAAATGCTTTCATCACTGTATAATTGATTTCAAAATAAGTTGATTTTCATAATGAAAACCCAATTTCTCCTTCAAAAAAGTGTACTAAAAATATAAAACTCTCATTACAAATGGATCACGAGGTTTCTAACACTTAAAAACGCTATATTCGAAATATTTTTGCTCTTAAGTTATTACTATGTAGTTATAAAAGACAAGATTTACTTTAATAGTACACATCCTTTTCGCAATAAAGGCAGGCATAGGTCAGTGTCATGGACATACAACTGCCTTAAAAAATAGAATCCAAAGATACGCAAGAAAATATGGGTCGCGAAAAGAAGGTCAACGCGCGATAATGGAGTTACCAATTAAATAATCAAATAATACAAAACTATTAATAATTCGTATATACTATAAACTGCCGTTAAATACGCTAAATATACGGTTAATGATGGTATCATTTAAACTAATTATATTGTCTTAATTTTGATGAGATGGAGAAACGTTTTTGCGCGTGAATTGTTTGATGCGGAGAATATAACGTTTAAAAGGATAGTAAATGTAGTATTTTTAGCTCATAGAAATAAGTGGAATAAAGTTAGACAAAATTGAAAAGATATATTCTATAAATTCGTGGCGTAAATATCTATATATAATGAAAGGATAGGCAAAGAGAAACCGGCAAATAAACCAATAGACTTAAGTTTTGAAATTTTCAAATTGGCATTTGTTTGAAAAATATTCGCGAAAAAATTAAGTTTCGAAATTCTATTAAAATTTTTTTTTGTTGATTAAAATACCAATAAATGGTATGAATTATTAATAATTTATTAATCTATATCTGAAATGTTAAAATATTAAAAATTGTTTAAAATAATTTTGAGCGTCAATAAAACCATTGAAATGCAAACAGAATTGAGTGAATGTGAAATAAAGGTTAGATAATCGTTTTGTATTTATATTTATGAAAAAATGCATTATATTTTAAATCGCTTTTATTAATCGCAATTAAACAATAAAATCTAAATCAAATTGGTTTGACATACCTTTGGATTAAGAAATGTACATAAAGTAGTTGTGGTCCTAATTTGCGGTGATATCGATATGAATTTGTTGTGAACGATAATATGCTTTAAATCAATTCTATTTACAATATGATTGCACAACGTTTTCGATAGACTCGCAGTTGCCATCATATAAACACCGATCCACAAAAAAAAACAATGATAAAACAGTGTCAGCGATCAAAAACAGTGGATTGTATTCGACGATGAAAACACAACCAACAAACCACTAAACAGTTAAACAGTTACTGGCAAAACGCAAAACTCGGCACACTATTACTATTACTGTTACTGTTAGTGTTACACAGCTGCTGCAGCACACGCTTACTGTTTATGCGTTCCCACTGACACGCAACAGATGACGCTGTTATAATTTATTGTTATACTAGTAGTGCTTATTTCGTAATTGTTTTCATCGATATCATCTATTGATGTATCCATTGATTAAATATTTTTTTTATATAAAAAACTTCATAAACTATTAACAAGAAAGTGTGAGATTAGTAGAAATATATGAACATCAAACGTTTTATAGGAGTAAGCGTTTGGTGTTCGTCAAACAAAGATCTAGTGAACAGTGATGAACATTTCGCTTCTATAGAGTCTACGGTCAATTCGATCGTAAACTTTGCTGACGACTCTTAAACGTCACAACGCGTCACACATAATTCGAGTTAAACTTCTTTTTGCGCAAACTAATAATAAACAACTTATTCTCTTTTTTTTACGTCGGATAACTAAAAATACCTTAAAAGTAAATTAATTGGTGATATTAATTAGTAAATATGCAGTAATTTTATCGGTGATACCGAGGTTTTAGTCATTTTTTCTAACTAACGGTAACACTTATATAAAGATTTTTTTATCGTACTTTTTTGTTTAAGTTTGGATCACTTGTGGGTTCAGTTTTATTTTCATCATATCATATGAGACTTTATTAAATTCTTGGTCTAAATTTGGAACAAAAATGTTCCAAATTAATACTTGTTCTTCAATTCAGACACTAAATTATAAATTCTATATGAAAAACTCGAGTTATAAGTTCTTTAACCTCAGCAAAAAAAAGCCGCAGTCTTGGGTCAAATTTTTATTTTTAAATTTTGGCCGATTATTGCTAATGTGTATAACATTAACTCTTTCTCTCTTAAATTAAAATGGAAAATATAAATATATTTATATAAACTATAAATATGGCCAATGAATAAATATTTTTATTCAATTTAAAATAAACAGCGGTAATATTCGAAATTAAAAATTGAACTTGAATTTATTGTAAATTTTATCTATTAATCTATGCATTGTGATAAAATTTAATAGAACTACACTAAGAGTTTGTCACATAGAAGATTAAACTGATATTAATATAGATATCAATCAATATAATTAGTTTTATTGAAATAATCGCTTTAATGAATATTATAATGAAACTTATAGATAAATGATTAATTAATTTGAAAATAATAATTTCAGACTTAAATTCTATTAAAAAATAAATAAATTAGTTGCGATTTTTGAGTTCATTCGGTATTATGCAATCTCTGTTTATTTTTAGTTAAAATCTGCGGTTTGAATCAAAATATAGGGCAATGCACTTAAGAGTTTTATAATGAATCCGATTATAAATGATAATTTTTTATTGAGTTTCATTTATACATACGCGACCATAAATTACAATTTACTATCATTTCAAATTAAATTTGCAACTTTATTCGAAATTATTAATTAAATGAAATAAAAATTATTGGCAATTTTCCAAATAATTAAATCAACGCTTTGAACAAAAGAAACTAAATTTATAATACAAATGAGAAACAATAACACCACACCGCTCTGTTTTTTAGCTCACTTTGAAAAAGTTATATATTGGATTTGAAGTGTGTAGACTTTTTTTTAAATTTTTTTGACATTTGAATTTTTTTCAATTTTTTAAACTTTTTTTTGTCTATTAATGAATTTTTTTCTAATTTTTTCTTTGAATTCTTTATGTTAATAAAGAAATTTTCGGTACGATAGGAGGGAAAAATAGATCAAAAATAATTAAATTTTAGTCAAAATAATCAATTATGGCTGTAATTGGGATAAAATAGTCAAAAATGGGCAAAATTGAGTTATTGCCGGTGGCACTTGTCTTACTAACTTAACTAAATTTATTAAAATACGTTGAGACACGCGCCTTATTGTGTCTTTGTGTACACACTAACAACAGATTTGTCGAGAGTTAAACACAGATAAAAAATGTATTTAAATTTTCGAAACACTCACTGTAATATTTATAACAATGTTTTATAATCCCGTAAAAATATTTGCCTAACAATCCTTATCATTATTATATACTAATCGCTTCTTCTCTCCCTTTCTCCGTCACGGTCTCCTACAATACTCTTATTAACCAATTTTCGAACGTTATAGAAAAACTTTTAACCTATTGTTGTAATGCGCTATAAGGGTTAAATGTGAAATGCAAAAATAAAACAAAATATCAGAAATTAAAATTATTAAACGAGAATTTCAACAATATAAACGGTCATAATAATGTTATTTCCCCGCGAAACATTTTTCTAACTATTTTAAATTAAAAGTTTTGTTTAAAAAAAAATACAAAAATGTTGGTCAACAATAGAATTAGTATTTTGGCGTAAAATAAAGTGCTATTAATTTCTAGTTCACATAACTTCTGTACATATAGATTGAGTTAATAAAATAATAGAATAAAAGTAAGCGCATTGTAATGTTCGTTCTAGTTTTTGTATAAAATAAAAGATAGATTCAAACTAAATCTAATCTCATTGATCACAATCTTTAGTCAATTGTGATCTTTATTGTCAATATGTTTTTTAAGTTGACCAACCAATAACAATATCGATTATTAAATAAGTTTTGCGTATAAAAGCAATTGATAACTTAGGAACAACTATCTATTTATTATACTAAAAAAGTAATTATTGAAAATTACTTATTATAAAACTTTAAATTATTATTATTTAATGCATGACTGGAATTGGTATCAAATGATGAATTTAACAAAAATAAGCGTATATTTGTTGACTCTAACAATAATCGCTATTCACAAAAGCAATGGCGAAACAGTTTCTGGATATGCAATCGAAGCCACCACAGGATCTTCCGCTCAGCAACAAAATCAATTTAGGAGCGCTTTTTGCCAATATATTTGCGCTAAAGATCCATCGCAAGGAGGATCATATTGCAATTGCGATAAAGTAAGCCAATTTAACTTTATTATTAAATATAATTTACCTCACATTATTTATTTGCATATTTTCAACACAGCCTCCGATGGCTTATGAAAGCAATACAGTTTCTAATTTGAATGTTATATTTAAAAGAAAACGATGAATTATGTACTTCGACAATAATTATTGTAAATATTTATGCTTTGAATCGAATCGCGTCAATGGTATTGAGCTTACAAGATATTCAGTTCATTTAATCAACGCGAGGATTTTAAAACTTTATTATAGTATTTAATCGCAGTTTGGTATATACGCCTCTATATAAACATATACCGGTATATAAGTTTTATAATCTATGTAAGCTAATTCATTATTACTGTAATCTGATAAAAAATTAAATAATTAATTTAAAGGGCGAATTTAACATTTACCGCCTTCCCTGACCCTATCCCCACGAAGGGTAAAAACTCAAAATACGCAACTGGAGGGAATAAACTCAATTTGCTGTAAATTTTACGTTAAATTAAAATAATTCGTTAAACATGATATTTATTTGAAAATAATGAATTAAAATATTTATGACTAATCACTAGTATATACAGAATTGAAACCTAATTTAATCAATTAATACGATGTAATCCATATAATATGGTAATTGTGATATTCGTAATCATTTGGAAGTGATATAACTGATCCAACTTCGTTTACCAATACCTAATTTATGTAAACTGAACATTGATATCGATATACCGGAAAATGTTAGCAAAACTGCAGATGAATAGAATAAACGGTCATGTTTTGCGCCCTAATAATGCAATATTTATAGATATGATTATACCGTAATCATTATTTGGTTAATATCATACATACGCGTGAATGTGCAACCGATGGTAGTTTTGATGCCAAATGTGTGTAACGAGTGATGAACATAGTATTCACGTGCGAATAATGGCTATGGTTAACAAAGATCATAAATATTCATGTTTAATATCACATGAAGTAAGTGTGTGCATACCTTTCGGCGTCAATTTACTGTATAACTTATATGAACAAAATGATAGCAATGATAGCAAAGATAGCGCTAGAAAATGCTAGACGTGTGAACATTTAGAGTATGCGTTTGTTATAAAATTTTACTATAAATAGTAACCACGTGATGCGCACCACTATATGTCGCCGCTATCCAGTTAACATTGATTTGCAAAACGCATTGCTTATTAATACAGTAACACTACAGTAGACTATTAGTATTACCAGAGTGTCCCAGATGCTGGCCAGGGTAACCTACTTAGGAATTCTTAAAAAGTTGACCCCCATTCTTAAAAAATTAAAATGAACAATTCAATGTATATTTAATGTTTTTTGTCCGATGGCAGAAAAATTGTCGTTTAAATCCGAGCAGTTTTATCCCCCTTAAAATTTTGAAAAGTACGAAAGTAACCAATCGAGTCCGATACACTCTGGGACATCCTGAGTATAACTATTTAATTGCTATATCCACTAACTAAAAATAATACAACTCGCAAAGAGTTAACTTCTATATGCTTGCGGTCGCATTTTTTGATTTTATTTAGAATTTTTTTTGTAAGTAGAATACAGATTTTTAAGCATATGATTGTATTTAAAAAATTAAAAAGTCCAATGAAGCTCCAGAATTAAAAAAACGTTTAAGATAAAATATTTTATTTCCCCTAATCAGATAAAACAAACAATTTTGTTTTATCATTTAATTTAAGATAAAATAATATAGTTTTAACGAATAATTTTTGAAAATTTTTAGCTTAATTTTTAAAAAAGTAGAGCATATCCGTTTGACACTGTCCGTCCGTCCGACTGTGTGTCCGAAGTCAAATGGATTTTAACTTTTCTTTATATTTATAAATGATTTTAAGAGTATACGAGAATGGGATAAGGGAATTGGGACTCAGATGGGATTACGGATTTGGATTCACGGAAGTTTGGAAAAGTTAGCTCACTATGAATTTGTTTTGGAAACATTATTGGGCTTCGAGAACTTAATAAAATTTTTAATCTGTATTCCCAAAGTTTAACAACAAAACAATAGCTGGATAAGCATATATAAATAACGACAGATACCACAATACTTATTATTTCTAAATTTTGTTATTATGCCTAACTTTTCAATTTTTAACAAGTTTGCTGTTTTAAAAAGAGATCAATTAGCGGTTGTTGCCACAATATTAATAAAAAATTTGGCAGTTTTTCCTTTTTTGGTCTATAAAATGATTGAATTTATGCATAAAGTTTTTTATTCATTTATTTTCAAGAAACTTTTATTATAAACTTGAGTATAATTTTAGTTTTTGATTAATTAGATTATTTAATTATTATTATATTTCAAATTATATAAATTATTGGGATATTCTTTATTAAATGTAATTTTTATATAAGTTTTTAAAATTATAGTAAAATAATCAGAATAAATAATATTTAGATTCAAAATGATTTAATGCAGGATAAGCATCAGAAAGTAACTGAATTTCGTGGCTAATAATAGGTAAAAGTGACTGACCCGCGCTACCAAACAGAAAACAGCTTTCATATTGCTCTAAAGCTTAAATTCGGTTAACATGGTAGCGCTACCATTATTGAAAACAGTTATTGTCGCTATGACCCAAAAATAGAAATAAAATGATATAGAAAATTTGTTTTTTGAATTTTTTAAAATACTTAGTTTTAGTCACATGATTTCGAGACTAACTGACAGGAGGATTAAATTCAAGTTCTGTAGCAATTATTGGTACTTAATAACTCAGTCAACCGTCTCCAGGAGGGTGTAGTAGAAAACTTCTCAGTGGAAACTTAATGCATTATAAGCATTAACAGCAACTCCTATATTCAAATAGTAGTCCATTATTACTAGTATATCGAACTCGAGAACCTAAGCATTTTCTGGGTCAAAGACAATATCCAAAAATGCGTCCTATTCAGATCGATTTTCTCATCTTCAGGGTTTAACAGTTGTGGCAAAACAATAGAGTTATTGACTTAACGGCATCATAAACACGTTTAAATAACTATCCCGCGGTTAGAAAGGCTATGTAGCCACTGTTGCTCATAACTTTAATCAGATTTGAAAATAAATTAAAAATTAATTAACAAAAAGAATATAAATTTCATGGCATGAACGTCCGCAATAACTACGAGTGAAAAGGATATCATCATTAAAAAATTGAAAACATATATTACATTGCATTTTTTAAGCCAAAATTAATAATAAACAATTAATGTTTTGATTTAGCGATATAAAAAGTTTTTCAAATCGTAATACAGCTTTATGTGAGGCACACACGCGCGCGCACACACAAGTTAGCATATGTAAGCTTTTTTTATAGCTTTGCCTATGCTTACACAATAGAAGAACATTTTATACCCATTATTAATACTATTTTATTATTAATACTGAATTATTAATTTTATGAAAATAAAAATAAATACAATAGTTTATCATTTTTTCATTCGTAGTGAAACGCATAAAAATATTTCAGCGATCAATTCGGGATACGTTTTGTTTATTTTAATCCTTTCATCGAATTTATTAGTCAAAAAGGACAAAACAAACGGTCAAAAATAAAAAAAGTATGCTCAAAATTGGCTTTTAAGGGGTCAAAAATGGACAAAATTGTGTCGAAATTGGCAATAATTTGATAAAATTAGCCTAATTTTAGGCTGAAAATTGAGTGGCATATGCCGCTTTTTTTGAAAAAATATCAAAAAACAGCACAAAACTGGCCAAAATATACAAATTTAGACAAAAATGGTCAATATTAATAATAAAAATTGAGTGCATATTCCCGTTTTGACATTAAAATAGCAAAATATCAGACTCAAAATGGCAAAAAATACCGAAAAACTAGCTATAATTCGAAAAATTAGGCTAAAATGATAAAATTTTATTAATACCAAGTTGCATATGCCGGTTTTTACAGTAAAAATATTGAATTATAGACTTTAAATTGTAAAAACTACATAAAATCTGGCCGAAATGGGAAAACTAGGCTAAATGACAAAAATTTATTAAAAAAAGTGGCATATGCAGCTATTATCAGTAAAATTATTGATTTTTAATCTCAAAAAGGTCGCAAAATTTTGTCAGAATAGGGGAAATGCCAAAACTTAAAGTGGCATATGCCACTAATAAACGATTATAAAGTGATTTGTTTTTGATTTCATCTGCTTTTAACATA